>JAJOZX010004514.1:252500-260000 GCA_023014485.1 Bathynomus jamesi | reverse complement strand
ACCCGGGATCTTCCGATTGCCGGTCAGACGCGATACCATTACACCATGCACCTCACTCTTCCAAATGCCGTAATTCTTCTACATACTCGCAGAAAACAATGCCCCAAGGGGGCCCCCCCGCATGCCGTAACATTATATACATTCAACTGCAAAGAACACGCAGTATAAATAACGTAAAGAAACGACGCTTGTATAGGAGATATTCCGCGCAAGACGAGAGAGAGAGAACGGAACAAATGAAAAAATGAGGTAACCACCTGGGAATCGAACCCGGGATCTTCCGATTGCCGGTCAGACGCGATACCATTACACCATGGACCTCACTCTTCCAAATGCCGTAATTCTTCTACATACTCGCAGAAACCAATGCCCCAAGGGGGCACCTCCCGCATGCCGTAACATTATATACATTCAACTGCAAAGAACACGCAGTATAAATAACGTAAAGAAACGACGCTTGTATAGGAGATATTCCGCGCAAGACGAGAGAGAGAGAATATCTCCTATACAAGCGTCGTTTCTTTACGTTATTTATACTGCGTGTTCTTTGCAGTTGAATGTATATAATGTTACGGCATGCGGGAGGTGCCCCCTTGGGGCATTGGTTTCTGCGAGTATGTAGAAGAATTACGGCATTTGGAAGAGTGAGGTCCATGGTGTAATGGTATCGCGTCTGACCGGCAATCGGAAGATCCCGGGTTCGATTCCCAGGTGGTTACCTCATTTTTTCATTTGTTCCGTTCTCTCTCTCTCGTCTTGCGCGGAATATCTCCTATACAAGCGTCGTTTCTTTACGTTATTTATACTGCGTGTTCTTTGCAGTTGAATGTATATATATATATATATATATATTGTTTTTATGTTGTATCTCATGAAATCATCTGAGAAAAAACTTCAGAATTGAGCTGAAGTAAAAACAGCGCTGCTATCTTAACACTTACTCACTTTGAAGTGAATATTATGTCTTTCCACTTTACCTAAAAAGTCCTTACTAATTAAATTTTACCTACTTCAAGATTCGTTCGTCTTGAAGTTGAAAAGTTAATCAATTAAAAAAAAAAAAAATTCTGAGTGAACATTCGTGGCACGAACGATTGCGTTCAACTGAATTATTTTAATCATTATATTACAGTAGAAATGTAGGTAAGGACATGTTATATTTCATTGTTTAGTAATTAAAGCAATAAGTGCGTGGGCGGTTTTAAGATCATCATTATCTCGTACTTTGTCGTCATGTGTTTTCTTCGGTCAAGTGCCTCTTCCCTTTAGTTTTGCCCACTCTTCTTCAGAGATAAGATCTGAATTCCAACCTCATAAGCGCAAACTGTACTCTTATGGACTCTGATACTTCCCCCCTGATTTTCCCCCTTTCGTTACCCGTGAGATACGCCCCAATCGAAAGGTATAAAAACTCGACCGAAGCGAGCGACGGCCAAGTAGTCTCGGCTAGACCTGCTAACTGAAGCAGAGTGAGCCGTGATGACCCTTAAATTTTTCCTCCTGATCATCGCTTTGGTCTCTGCCGCTTCAGCAGGTAAACAAAGGATTTTGTCTTCAAACACTGTTTAAACCGAACTCGGAACAACTTTATCTTCAATAGATTAAATGCGCTCAACTACTCGTAGTTTAACTAACGTCTCAATGCTTAAGCTTAGGTTTTCCGAAGTGTTCGCCTTGACAAGTGAATCAGTGACTATATATATATATATATATAATATATATATATATATATATATATATATATATATATATATTATTCGAGTGACCCGTTCTTGAAGTTCTTCAGATGTGATTTTGAGAACAGGAAAAAATTATGAACGTTTCCTTTATTATATGGTCCGTTCATCTATCCAATATTTGGTTTTTTTTAATGCGTGAGCATGATACTTAGGCAGGACGCGCACAGGATCGTCTCGCGACTCACGATTCTGGGAAATCGCGTCGCGGTCGCTGTAGTGTGCGGGGCTTACATTCTGTTAATGTAAAATCACGCACGACTCGAGTCGTGACGAGTTAAATTGTCAGTCATGAGTCGCGAGACGATCCTGTATGCGGCCGGCCTTATTCTGTCTGCCACTGTTAAACTGTCACTGTTCATCAGTATTTATAATTCATTTTAAAATCAAATTTCTATTTTAAATCCTAAAATGTTCATTGCATTTATTATTAAATTCGATTGAGAATTTTTATAGTTCGACTTTCTTTTTGTGTGTGGTCAGTCCACCTAATTTTTATACAGTAAATTAAAAAAAACATTCGTAATAGTAAAAACTGATTCCATTGTAAAGACTAACGAACGGAATGTAAAATTTTAATACGTATTCTTAATCTTACCCAAATTCAGTGAGAGTAAAACCCTAAATGTAAATTTCATATATGTTATTATACTTAAACATACGTATGCTAGAACGATGGTATTCAACCTTTTTCGTACTGTTACCCCTTGAGCTAGCCAGCAAAACCGTAATTACCCTCATTTCCCCTTTTTAAGTGGCAAATGTAAGAAAAAAAATTAGGAAAGAATAACAAAAGTTCAGTGGAACTATAACTCAGCTTTTATTTTGGGCAGTGACGTCAGCTCGTGGAAGGAAGAACTGGCTAAACGACAAAAGTAAAAAAAGAAAAAACGCCAGAAAACATAGTTTTTAAAGTTGTACAGAATTTTAAAATGACATAACTTTTGAACTTTCTGAAGATATTTCGTAGAAATTAATTTATTCAAAAGTTATGTCACTTTCAAATTTGGTACAACTTTAATTGCGCTTTCTAGCGTTTTTTTTTTTTACTTTGTCGCTTAGCCAGTTCTTCCTAGGAGGGCATCATACGAGTATAAGAATGATTTCAGAAAAAAAAAATTATTTTCGCTAATAATTGAAAGAGAAATCATCAATGCAAAATCATAAATTGTTTTTTTAAGTAAATTTACAAACTTTCTTAAAAACTATTAATTAGATTTTATTTAGTATTAATTAATATTATTCGTATCAACTAATTTTAGTACAGAAATTACTTTCAGGATTAGAAATAATATGAAAACGAAATTATTAATATTTCAGAATAAATTTCCCTAAATTTGCTGTATAGTATAACAGGTCTTTCAGACTTACATAAATTACCCCCGAGATGGTCAGCTTCGCAAATGTTTGCTACCCGCAATGTCCCGAGCTTCCCGGAGGTAACAAGACGTGCTCAACACCGTATAATGCAAAGAATTAAAAAATCAACCAACCCGATCATCTAAGCTATCCATGAGTCCTGCCATTTATCCTCTAAGCTATGGACTTCTTGGTACAAAAACGTCTGTCTGTAGCTCCACTTAACTTCGACATTACAATATTATCTCTAATCAATTGTATATATTTCTATCCTTAGTATATGAACTGTCATTGTATTAATAATATTTGTCATATGGACTATAATTTAATCTAACTCACATTAACTTGTCGATTTTATATTACATTCATCAGATGTCGTGAGTCCGGAAATTCACTGTACCTCTTATTTCGGACCTACACCCATTTTGTCGATAAGACCAAAACATCGACACTCTAAAAAACTAACCTAACCTACCCTAAATTAACCTAACCTAACCTATCTTAACCAAAGCTAATTTAACATATCCTAACTTAGCCTAACATAATAATAATTTATCGATAGACTATCAAGTCGATGAAATGGCGTAAGGTCGCTCATTTCTCGGTAGAAAACCAATAATTTTGTATTATTATTTTGATACTTAAATACGACAACGTTTTTGGATAAACTATATTTTTTTAATATTTTGTAACATGACCAAATAAAAGACTAATTTTTACTCCACTGTCGAACTTCATGCGAGACATCAGAAAGCCTTCACTATGCAATCATTTTTAACAATTTTATATCTTAAAAACTGTGGTAAATTTGATACATACTACTCGTATATAGTAAAGGTCTACTAGCCTAGAATAAAATTAACTAAAACTGCTTTAATATGAGAATATATATATATATATATATATATATATATATATATATATACACACAGTGTTGGGCACTAAAGCGTTAATCCGATAACAGTTAATTAACGAAGTTAACTTTTTTTAACGGACTATTAACGGAAGTTAATTTCCATTTATCGTTATCGGACCAGTTAACTTCCGATAACTCGATATTTAGTCTGTTAAAGTCCGTTAACACGTTAACTGCGAGGAGTCATTCACGGAAGATCACCGCTCCGCGAATGAATTCAAACCGCCATAACTTCAGTCTGCCAATTCCGTCCTCTGCCGCAGTGGAACGGCTCTTCTCTCTCGGCAAGGACATCCTGAGGCCCAAGAGGTCAAGACTGGCAGTTGGGCCTAACTTTGAGAAGTTGGTCTTTCTGAAGGGCAACCAGCACATTGTGTCATAGTCTTTAATAAATGTGCCTAAAATTTAATTTTACCTTTCAGTTCCCGCCATAATAATTCTCTGGTAAATTAAAATTTAGTTAATGGTTAGTGGTTACAAGGGTTTCAAAACATGTAATCAGTACATTTTTTATAAAAATAAAAAAAAAAGTTATTAAGCAAAAAGTTGCAAAACTTGATAAAAATACAGTTAAATACCTATTTTTGTTGGATTTTGCATAAATAAACATTTTCTATGGGTTTTAAAGCTTTTTTCCTTGATTTTTTTAAATGTTAGTAAAGAAATAGTTATCGTTAACGGATTATCGTTAACTTCCGTTAACTTTGTAGTAAAATTATCGGATTATCGTTATCGGAGTTAAAATTGGGGTTAACGGATTATCGTTATCGAAGTTAACTTTTTGGTTAACGGTGCCCACCACTGTATATATATAATATATATATATATATATATATATATATATATATATATATATATATGTGTGTGTGTGTGTGTGTGTGTGTGTGTGTGTAACTAAAAGAATTTAAAAAAAGCATTGTTGTGCCGCTAACAAAGATTTTTAATGCGTCTACTTCTGAGGGGTGCGTACCAGATAATTTCAAGTTAGCAAATGTGACACCTATCTTTAAGAAAGACGATAAAGGTGCGGCGGGAAATTATAGGCCAATCAGTTTAACGTCTGTTGTAGGTAAGCTACTGGAATCAATAATTAGGGATTGTATCGTCGAACACTTAGAATTGCACAACTTGGTTAGAAATACGCAGCACGGTTTTAGGCGGAACAAATCTTGCTTAACTAATCTTTTAGAATTTTTTCAAAGCGTGGTTGAAGTTTACGATAGTCATCGGGCGGTTGATGTAGTGTATTTAGATTTTCAAAAAGCGTTTGACACCGTACCGCACAAAAGACTCATTGAAAAAACTAAGGCTCATGGAATCAGGGATATAGTAATAAATTGGATAGAAGAGTGGTTGCGAGGTAAGAAACAGAGGGTGGTCGTTGATAGAGCCGAGTCGTCTTGGGCTAATGTAGCGAGCGGCGTTCCTCAGGGTTCTGTATTGGGCCCCTTGCTTTTTCTTATATATATTAACGATTTAGATGTCGGCCTAGTCAGTACAGTTTCAAAGTTTGCGGACGACACGAAGTTGGGTGGTAGGGCGATTAATGACGAAGATAGAGGTAAAATACAGGAAGATCTGAATAAAATCGTTCATTGGTCAGTCACATGGCAAATGAAATTTAACGTCGATAAGTGCAAAATTTTACATATAGGTTCGTATAACGGTAATTTTGCATATAGTATGTCAGGGAAGGAGTTAGCAAGCGTAGAGCAGGAAAAAGATTTAGGAGTTATAGTCACTGGTGATTTAAAAGTAGCGAAACAAAGTACAGCAGCGGTCAATAAAGCTGACAAAGTGCTAGGTTTTATAGCTCGGAATTTTGAGTACAAATCGCGCGATATTATTGTTCCTCTTTATAAATCATCAGTTAGACCCCATTTGGAGTACGCGATCCAATTTTGGAATCCGCATATGCGAAAAGATATAGACAAAAGCGTTCAAAGACGAGCAACTAAGATGATTCCGTCGCTTAGGTCGAAGTCGTACGAGGATAGGTTTGAGGAGTTAAAATTAACTACACTCGAGACTAGGAGGTGAAGGGGTGATGTAATCCAGGTTTTCAAAATTATGAATGGGTTCGATAACGTAGATAGAGATAGCTTTTACGAAATATCTCAATATAATAGGACTAGAAATAATGGGTGTAAGTTGACAAGTAGAAGGTTCGAGACAGCAGTTGCCAAAAACTTTTTTACGCATAGAATAGTAAATAGGTGGAATAGTTTGCCGGTAGAAGTAATTAGTAGCACGTCTAGAAACATGTTTAAAAATCGATTAGATGTATATGTTGATAGATTGGGTATAGTTTAAGGTAGTAAAATTAAGGCTTTGAGGTTCGGAACCCGCGTAAAATTGTAGGTCCCCTCCGCCACCACGGAGGACATGCACAATACACAATTACGAACACTGTTAGGTAGACTAGCCATGAGTGGATCCTAGGGTCTTTGTTGGTATGAAACATTATAACATTATATAGAGTATTATACTTTCCCAAATTCTGATTAGGCTATTCTAAGTTAAAAATACTTTTATTTGTCTTTAAGATTTATTGTTAAGTGGCGATGAAAAGTATTTCCATAAAGAGTAGAAAACATTTTAGTAACAATTACAGTATGTGTAACAACTTAACGTAACAATTATACGTAACAACTTATAACACAAATACGAATATCATTCAGAAAACATGAACGAGAATCGTGTAACCTCTCCGCTGATGATGCTTCGTGTTACCAGCGTTGGCTAATATTACTTCAATCGGTTGGTTGTTAAAGTGTAAATAAGTGTGGCTCATGTTGTCTGTGGGAAAACTTTTCACTTACATAGTCTCTGAAATGATGCAAAGTGGAACTATTTCTTTGTTTTTAAAATAGGTTTTCAACTCTTTATTTTCTTGAATTCTGGCTACAAATATTATTATTATTATTATTACTATCATTATTATTAGCAATAGTAATAGCAGTAGTGTGTAAAGTACTATTAGTTCTAGCGACATACATTTAAACGTTGCTGCATACCTCAGACCTACAGCTTAACGTGAAATCCGAACTACGCCCCACCACGGGCGGTCAGAAACTACAAAGTCCTTGCTAGGTTTCGGTCTCACGACCTCCCGATCAGCAGCCCAACGATTTAACCACTTGGCTACCCAGGGTACCCATTTATCTACCAACCAATTTTTGTTGTGTGGAATGATGAACAGTTGAGTTAGCTGCGCGCCGCCTGCCGTCACCAGGAATCGAACCCAGGGCAGATGGATTCGCAGTCAGTGATACGATACTAACCACTACACCACCGAAGCGCATGTTATATATATATATATATATATATATATAATATATATATATATATTATATATATAAGCAAACAACCACAGGGAAAAGGAAACACGAAGTCCGAGCGCTTTCGTGATATATTCACATTATCAAGGAGAAACAGAAAATAGGCAATGTATTTTCTGTTTCTCCTTGATAATGTGAATATATCACG
>JAJOZX010004514.1:92500-247500 GCA_023014485.1 Bathynomus jamesi | reverse complement strand
TATTTATTTATTATTAATTAATAACAACTAGCTGTTTATTTTTAATAAGAGCCCAGTAGCCTAAAGCTTAAGGGCCAAATTAAATAAAATAAATAGTCGAGCTTCGCAATTATTCATGTAATTGTAAATTGAAAAAATGTATTTATTTTATTATTAATAAAGGTTATTCAATTCAATTCAATTCAAAAAAAATTTTACATTTGTTTTCAGGACCTGCGGGATCACGAAGTTCAGAGTGTGCGTCAGAATGCGATCCGAAAAGCAAATTTTTCTACGAAATAGGTAAGAGATAATTGCTTGTTCATGAGTTGAATTTTAACTAATATCTTTTATTATTTCGTTATTTAGTTATTTAACAATTTCCAATCATCAAAAGAGGAGAGAAAACCAACTACCCTTTTTCCTCATCTAAATTTACTAAATTAGAGAAGAAATTACGAACTTAATTAACTGTAGTACACTAAATCACGAATATTACATTAATTTCGTACTTTCTTTCGTACAGTCTTTTGTACTTTCTGCAATAATATATACGGACAGCAACTCTGGGTGAATTATAAAAAAGGTTCTGGCAGAACCCTAAATTTGATGTACAACCGGTCTTTTAGACTCTTACATAAATTACCCCCGAGATGCTCAGCTTCGTAACTGTTTGCTACCCGCAATGTCCCGAGCTTCCCGGAGGTAACAAGACGTGCTCAATACAGTCTAATGCAAAGAATTAAAAAATCAACCAACCCGATTATCCAAGCTATCCATGAGTCCTGCCGTTTATCCTCTAAGCTATGGAATTCTTGGTACGAAAACGTCTGTCTGTATAGCTCCACTTAACTTCGACATTACTGTATTATTTCTAATCAACTGTATATATTTCTATCCTTAGTATGTGACCTGTCATTGTATTAATAATATTTGTCATATGGACTATAGTCTACCAATAAACCTTTTCATTTTCATTTCATTTTCAATTCTAAAAACAGAGTATTGCCTCTTGTTTATGTTCCAAGTTTACAATTGTTTTCGTATATAGAACTCTATATTGCTTTAACCTCCGTAAAACCAAATAATTTTTTACAATTTTACTGACCTCAAGCGAAATGCAGCTTTCTGTACTATCAGCTTCTTATTAATAAAAGGATGATTGGGAATTATGAAATAACTTTAAAGCCAGAAGCTTTAATTTTTCTGAGATTGTTAAACAGTTTTCTTCGTCTAATCAAAATATTTCTGGACAAATGTTAAAATTCGTGAACGCCGAGAGATGTTTTCTAGATTCGTCTATCCGATCTTACATCTTATTCTGCTTAGTCAAAAGAGAAGGTCCAAAAGTTATATCAGAAAGTTTGCGATACCCGTGGGAACTGATGGCCGAAACAGTCTGAGGGATCATCAATGCCTTACTATCAACGTCGCCGATCAGCCGTTTTAAATATTAAACAAAATTACTTAAATGACATAAATTATGAATTAAAACTGATGCGTTACGAATCAAGCAATAATAATATTTTTTTCCATCTATTAAAAACAATTAACTTTTTCCAGGACGTAAATATGAATATTCTTACGAGGCCCAAACTCTTACGACCATTGATGACGCGTTCAGTGAAAAAGCTGTCGTAAAAGTGACAACCTTGGCTACCATTCAACCGGTTACACCATGTGAATACATTCTTTCCGTAAGAATTCCTCGATGTTGTCAATTTTTTTTATAACCTTCAAAGAGAATTATGTAATAAATAATGATAAAATTAGTTAATTTTCACGTATTCTTTATTAATATCTTCAAATTTAGAATTTAAAATGATAAAATTGTTTAATTAAGTGAAGTTTCGTATTTGTTTTACGGAATAATTTTTCCAGTTTACGAAACCATTTAAGCGAATCGAATCCTATCCTTAATCCATCATTATTACTCGAAGCCATTTACTCGAAACAGTTAAACCTCATCGATTATCACTAATTGGAATTTAGAGTATTTTATACTTCGAATTAACAAAAAATCACAACAGTAATTAGGTTTTCTAATTTAAAAGTGCACCTCCAAACTTCACTGAATATTTACGTTGCATTTATAAAGGTAACCAAACACTACACAAATTATTATTATTATTATTTTTTATAAGAGAAAACTAAAACAAGATTTGACTTGCACGCAATAAAAATCCATCACAAAACACACACACACACACACACACACACACACACACACACACACACACACATATATATATATATATATATATATATACACACATGTGTGTGTGTGTATGTGTGTAAATTTAACACGTTTCGACAATGTGGTAGGTGAGTGACGTGTCTCTACATGATTCTGCAAAAAGCGAAGCATTTGCAGCCGCAGTGACGAGAAAGCCGTTGCGATTCGCCATTAAGAACGGTAGAGTGGAGCACATCTGCGGACCTGATGATGAGGCAACGTGGGTCATAAACTTCAAGAAGGGAATCCTCTCTAATTTCCAAAACTCGATGAACAACTTAGAAGAAGATGAGGCAAGTGTCTAGGATTCGAATATATATATATATATATATATATAAATGCGAGAAGCGTAACTAAAAATAATGATCTTACGTAATTTAATGACTCATTTCTCCAAATTACTTATTTTCAGGTCCTCAGTGAAACTGACGTTTCTGGCGTTTGTGAAACTTCGTATTCTTCAAGGAGAGAAGGATCTAAAATCATCATTACTCGAAATAAAATTCCCTCCGAATGTGCTCAAAAAACTCAAATTCACCAGAAACTCTCTTCCTTCGGATACACTTTCGATTCTGTTATTCAAGGACTTCCCATTATGACCTCCTCCCAGCAATGCACGCAACACATTTCGGATGAAATTATAAAGGGAGTACAGTGTGAAGAAACTCACGTCTTCCTTCCATTTTCAAACAGAGGATCTGGGGTTAAAACTAACACAATGACATCCCTCAAACTGGTCGCTGTGAAAACGAACTCGTCTCCTTTCCTCGGTATCCAATATCCACCTTTTATAAATCAATTCTTTTTTATGAATTTCATCTCCGATAAATTCACTTTACACCCATATTTCCAGCAATATTAATAATAATAATGATAATAATAATAATATTAATAATAATAATAATAATAATAATGATAATAATAATAATAATAATAATAATAATAAATAAATTTCTAATAAATCCTTATTCTTTTATCCTTAGAGTCATTTGCGACACGCACTGAACTACTTTTCGACCATCCTGAACTGGAAAACGAAGAATCAGCATTAGAAGCAAGTGAAACTCTTTTAGCTAAACTCAAAGTTCTCACGGAAAATGGCGTTAAGAAGGAGGTTCCTGGCTTATTCTCAGAACTTGTAATGTCCTTGCGTGGTCTTAGTCATCCTCAGATTCAAATCCTGTACGACCGAAGCGGAGCCAAAGTGAAAAATTTCATCATTGACGCTTTACCACTGGTCGGGACTGCAGCATCAATGGGAGCATTCGTGGATCTTATCATCAAAGGAGAAATTCCTGAGAAAGAGAGAGATGTTTGGTTTACTTCTCTAGCTTTCATCAAAAATCCTTCTTTGGAAATGTTCCCAGCCATTCAGGTAAGAATTAAATTGGTATTTAAGCCTACTGTATATGAGTAACATTACAAATTTATTATTTATTCATTTATCAGTATAATATATAACAGGGGCGTAACTAGGCATACGCATTATATTCACGCGCAAATAGTTTTTTTTTGGCGCACATCGTAATTCCGGAAAGTTTTGAGTTTTTTGCGATTGAACGAAATTTCTTTAAAAAAAATCCTTTAGGAAAATTTTTTTAAAGTCATTGATACAAAATATCCCGCAGTAAAATATATATTTACACGTATATTTAATGAGTGTATTGATGTAAGGAAATTCATACCATAAAATGACACGTCTTGATAGTTGATCATTTGGCACTGGAAAAAGTTTTAAAATGATAGTAGATAATCAATTAAAAGCTTAGCATATAATATATAAATCTGCATAAAAATTAAATGAATATTATATTAACTCTAATTAGGGTGATGTTAGAATAAATTACCACACAATATAGTATTATCACATCACAAATGCGGGTAATACGTAGATCCGTGCCTGCGTATAGAATTTAAAAGTCTGGTTTATTCTCACTGCATTAAAATCCTTAAGTACCTTCTTGTTAGAGTGTATTGTAATAACTGAAAAAAAAATTATAAAAATACATTCTTTATTACTGTTACTAAAAACAATGCTTTGACTCTTTCTCAGCCGTTGTTAGAAGGTCTCACAGAAGAGAAAGCACTTTTAGGAATATCTTCATTGGTCCATAACTATTGTTTAAAAGATACGGAGTGTGAGTTGCGACCAAATATTCAAAACCTATTAAGAAAGATTGAGTCCCATCTTGGCATCAGTTGTCGTGCAACTTCGGAAGAAGATAAAATAAATATTCTCTATGCTCTTAAGGCTCTTGGTAATGTAGGACGTTTTGTGAATGCGGAATCCATTTTGAAGAGATGTTACCTTGAGGATAACCCAATGGAAATACGCATTGCTGCAATTGATGCTTGGAGACGTATTCCTTGCAACTATAATAGAAACCACCTTTTGTCAACTTATTCCGACCAAACCCAAGACAATGAAATTAGAATCGCGTCTTATCTGGGTCTAATGAAGTGTCCTACGCAAGAACTTGTAGACACTTTAAAGGACCGTCTCACTTCAGAAAGTGTTAACCAAGTTGAATCTTTTGTCTGGACACACTTGGCAAATCTTCAGGAAACAGCTGCTCCAGAAAAGCAATGGATTAGGCATTTGATTGGAGAGGAACTCTTGCAAAAGAAATTCAGTCCAAATGCTTTAAAACTATCAAGGAATTATGAATCATCGTTCTTCTTTAAAGAATCAGATTTTGGAGCAAGTATGGAAAGCAATATGATATTTTCGAGCAAATCTTTCTTGCCTCGATCAACTATGCTAAACTTAACAATCGACCTGTTTGGCGAATCAATTAATCTCTTCGAAGTTGGTGGACGAATTGAAGGGTTTGAGTCTTACATCGAGAAATTCTTTGGACCAGATGGATATTTCCCTGAAGAAACCATAGCAGCCATCATTCAGAACTTGCGCAAAGACAAGTCCAGTGAAGAAAGTGAAGCGACTAACTTAGAGTCTTTATTGGTTAAAGATACGGATGATCCGAAGGGTTCATACTATTTCAAAATCCTTGGCAATGAACTTTTCTATCGTAATTTCGAAGGAATTGAGAATATTTTCCCCGAGAGGACATTTTCCACCGTTTTCGATTTATTAATAGAGTTATTAAGCAAAGGAAGTATTGATTACGTAAAGAACTACAATTTAATTAATTCTGAATTCACTTTCCCTACAATTACGGGCTTTCCACTGAAACTAAATGTGAATGGAACAGCAACTGTCGGTCTCAAACTCGATGGTCAATTTAATTTTGAAGACTTCAATTCCATCGATATTCAAGGTAAATTACGCCCATCGGCAGCTGTTCGAATGGATGCCTCAATGTCAGTTGATGCTTTTGTTACAAAATCAGGAATAAAAATGATCTCTACATTGCACTCTTCAACTGCTGTAGAAGGAAAAGCTATTATTAATAAAGGAAAACTTGTTGATTTAACAGTTAATGTTCCACAAGAAAAAGTTGAGATATTTGACATGACAAATGAATACTTTAGAATTGATTACGGAGATGAAACTAAATTAGCCCTAGCAGAGTACGACTTCAAGGACTGTTTTCCTATAATAGACAAAACTTTAGGTATGGAAGCTTGTTACGAAATGTCATGCAGGAGTGTACCGTTATTTGGCACTAGAACTTTTTTCGGCCCGTATAAAACGAAAATTTTCCTTCATAACACTGACTCTCATTCTGCCTATGTCTTCCATTATTCAAACAATCCGGACAAAACTGCTATTGTAATTGATATGCCAGGAAGCCAGACCGACAAGAGATGGTCAGCTTCGATGACTCGTGAGAACCAGAAATATGAAATTGATGTCCACTCCCCTATTGGCTCTGCAAGCGGAATGCTGTCGTACGTAATCGGAAATAAAGAAATAAATGTCGAATCTGAAGTTTCCATCAATGATATAAAAACGTTCAAAGCAAAGTTTAACATAGTTAGAAATTTAGACGATAAACATAAACAAATTAAAAGTGAAATATTTTTAGAAAGTTCAGCAGTACAAGGTGAAGTGTTTAAGTTCAATGGAGAAGTAGATTATGATGAAGAAACAAAATCAATAAACGCTGAAGTTGCATTAAGAGGATCAAGTGTACCTTCTTTCAAAGCTAACTGTAAGTATTAAAGTTGTTTCAGGCTTCATTTTCATTTCATTTTTATTAAAAAATAATAAAAAATGAAAAAGTTACTTTTTAATTTTAAGTGATGCAATAACCTTACTATTTTATAATGACATATTTTCTATTTCCATAATTTCAGTTAATGTAAATAGAAAATCCAATGAAAATTCTCTAGACTTCAATTTGGTATCGACTCCTTTTGAAATGTCTTTGTCCGGCGTTCTTGGAAAACTGACATCTGAAGGTCTGATAGCGCTGAAAGGAAAATATCGTATGTTCAATAACCCTCCCAAGAGCCTCACTACCACAATTAAATATCAAAAACAAGAAGAGGGCGAAAGAATGAGTTCTTCTGCCTCTATTGAAATTGTAGAACTCGACTTCAATACAGACTTATTCTTAGAACTTACTAGTATAGGCTTTGACAGTACGATAACCGGTAAATTTTCTCACATTACTTGGGATGTGAAAAACAGTTTCAGCTTTTTAAAAACTGGAAAAATGAAAGAACTAAAACATAAACATTATAGCCATATTCCCTATATTGACTGGGAAATGTTAGTGGACAGTCATTCAATCCTATCTGATGAACAGTTTCTAGTGGAGAAGAAAATCAAATATTCTGATTTCAGTGAAGATCTAAAACTCTTATGGAATTATGATAAAAATTTCTTATTCAATGCAATCATAACGCCTCAACCTACTCAGAGTAATACCATAAAACTTGAAATAAACAAGTTATCTGAAGGATCTTACACTTTACAGGTGACATATAAAAATATATTTTTCTACGTTTTACATGAATTATATTATTACCAATATATATAGAGTATATACCGTACATATATATATATATATATATATATATATTATTATAATATATATATATATAATATATATATATTGAATGTACGCTCTCGTATTTGTAGGTTTATCAAGATATATATCAGGTGAAAAGACGATTGGAAGGATCTCTCGAGAAGCAAATTGCTGATGGCAGTTTCTACACCAAAGTTAAAGGTTTATATAATTACGACTACGGAGGCCTTTCAACTGGTGCTTATGATTTTATGTGGACCATCAAAGCCGATGAGTCTGAAATGAAATCTGAAACAAATCTGAATTGCGATGGCAACAACTGTTTCCTGATTGTTCACGCTACAAATTCTTCTCTTACCATCAATTCAAATCTATTGAAACCGTTCACTGCTGAAGCTAAGGTTCGTCGAAATTTGCAATTGTATATTGTTTTATTTTATTCTTACACCTTGCTAAAGCGCTTAAATACACGAACTTAAAATTACATTAAGTAAACTTATAAGTATTTTTTTATTATTATTAAACAGGTTGTAAATGAAAACGAAGTAAAAAGCTTTTTAATCACCTCTAAGTTAGACAACACCGTTTTCGAAGCATCAGGAAGCATCTCTCCTCAAAGCCTGCAAGGAACACTTAAGTAAGTAATTTGTTACTGTTGAAGATTTCCTGAGGTTTTCAATTATTATTCATTCATATTTTATCGTTTGGCGTTCTTCTTGAATATAAAGAGACAAATACATTCATTCGTTCATCCAATATCAAAAGTCCATACCCCAAAAATTGGGGTGAGAAGGAGGAAACAGCTTGGATGTCCGAAACCATTGCTGCCTTGCGTGGGGAGAAAGAACGATGATCCCCAGTCCAGTCTTTCCTTTTCCGTATCGCGGGCGGTGGGGTGGGGTTGAGGGAGTTGCCACGTCTCTACGCCAATACCCAAATACATACTCAAAATAAATATCTAAGAAGATATTTGAGTACTGACGCCGCACTTCAGAGTGAAGTCATTAGCAACCATTAGTATTACTTTAATTCCATGATTCACTATGTACAGAAATGAAAGGTTTGTTCATTACCATGCACAAAAACAAATTAAAGGTTCTTATAATGATTTCTACTCAATCTTACTCAATACACATCTCAACCTTTCTTCTTCTCTTAACACTCTTGGTGGTTCCTTTTCTCGTGACTTTTCCTGGAAAGATCACATATACGCTCTTTCTAAAACAGCTTCTAAGAGGTTAAGTGTGCTGTACCGCCTGCGCGGTTTCTTCATCCCCGCTCACTTGCTGTCTCTTTACGGAGGTCTTGTCCGCCCCTGTATGGAATACGGTTCTCGTGTGTGGGCTGGCTCAACTCAAGCGGCTCTACTTGACCGGGTGGAATCAAACGCTTTTCGTCTCATTAATTCCCCGTCTCTTCCTCACTGTCTTCAATCCCTCTCTCTCTCTCTCTTCGCCGCAGTGTTGCCTCACTCTCTCTTTACTGTCGCTATGATAACCGACACCGCTCTTCTGAATCCTCTTACTGCATGCCTCCTCCTTTAAGGATAGTACGCAGCACCCGACTTTCAGCACATTCTCATTCCTTTTCTGTCCAACTCTCTAACGCAAGAGTTAATCGCTATTTTCAATCTTTTATTTATTCAACCGGTCAACTCTGACACAATCTTCTTCAATCCATCTTTCCTCCTGTCTATGACCGCCAATCTTTCAAACGAAGAGTGTCTAGGCATCTCGAAAACCTTGGATCTTGGCTCTCTTCTTCATCTATAAGGTGCGGGGTAGAGGGGGTTTGGGCGTTCGCCCTCGCACCCCCCCCCCTGCATCCACACCATTTCTGCATAAAAAAAATTTAAGTGGCGGACAAAGCTGAAGGTTGAAAATGTGTTTTGCGGTTTGTGTAGAGTTGCCAACAAGTATTATTAAAAATCTTAACTAAGAGTTGCCTTCTGTTTCCATTTCTATATTAGAATTTTTACAAAATTGTATTCACTAATGAATGATTGAATATAAAAAAGTACCATTGAAAATGGGAATACCTTTGCTTAAGCGTTGCCTTTAGTAATTGCCGGCTAATGGGCGCAGTTATTGCTAATTTATTTTTGGTAGGTAATAATAAAGATATTATATAGTCATATGTTGCTTACTGAAATACAAAATTTTCTATTTTCACATTTTACTCCTCACAGATATTGGCACTACAGTTCAAATAAAACTTTAATTCAGCAATTTTTTTCCCTGGAAAAATCAAGAGGGCCGTGTTTAATAATTCAGATCGGAGGGAGGCGGGCCGAATTGAAAGCATTCGCGGGCCGGGGTTACCTATTCTATTCTAATTCTTACTCATCCAAAATATCGCTTACTAGAATTTTACACATACATACATATAACTGTGAGACACTAGAATTTTATATATACATATACTGTGAGACACTCCAACACAGCCGCCACCTTTTCCTGAGGAGTGTAACTCACTTCCATATTAGCCATTACGTTATTCTATCTACAACAAAAAAAAAAGGTCCCAAAACAAGCTATCAATTTGAACATTTTCCTATGAGACCGGACTTATGGGACACCCTGTATATATTATATTTAAAATATTTTAATGTAAAATATAAGTGGATATTTTATAAAAATGTGATTTATTTTTTTCATTGGTTTAGGTACAAAGAACAGGAAATTAAGCTTTTAGGACGACTTCACGACCAAGGTGTCGAACTTGAAGCGCAACTTTCACCGCTCCAAAAGTTCTCTTTCTTCGTTAATTATAAATTTGGAAGAGAAATGTCTCTAGATTTAGGTTTAGAAACACCTTTCGAGGGATGGCAAAAACAGGATGCAAGTTTCACTCTCAAGTTAGGAGATTCAATTCAAGGTCAAGCGAGTATAACCTGGAAGAACATTCATCATATAACTCTAAATGTTGACCTTACAAACGAATTTATGAACTCAAAAGAGAGCTACTTTGGAAGCTGTCGTTTTTCAAGTACGATAAAAAATTTTGAAAAATTCGAAATTTCACTAAAACATTCTAGATCACAAAATATGTTTAGGATCAATTTTGAAGGGAAGTTGAACTCAGAAATAATGAAAGGAAATTTCGATATTTATCCGACTGAAAATGGTTTCAAGTTAGATATGAGTTTTAAGTCTCCATTTACGGAACATTTTTCAGCTTCTTTCAATCATAAAATGACTCAAAATGACATCGCCGAATTACTTGATATTGCTTATGGTTCTCAAAAGTCTAGAATCTTGCTAAAAGGGAATATCATCGATTATAAAAATATGAATGGCAGTTTCATTTGCTTCAGTCCATTCTTACCCGAAGTAACAATCAACGCCACAATGCAGACGAGCAGTACAAGCAAAACTATTGAAGTTAAAGGCAAATACGATGGGAAGAAAATTTTACTATTAGCAAACTGTGAAACTTTTATGACCAATCAAGAGAACACTTGTAAGTTAGTTTTAAAGTTAGTGACATCATCATCCAAAATTTTCAGTGCTAGTTTCAATAATAAAGTAAATTTCGAAAATGAATTTGCAACTGACATTGACGTTTCTTCAGTCTTTCTCTCTGATCAAAGTATTAAAGGACATATTGAAGGCAAACTCTCCTCATTAACTTCTGCAATAATGACAGGATACATTTCTGGACCAAACATTAGTGGGAGGATGAATATGAATCACGAAATTATAAATAAAAAGCTGCAAACAGAGTTAAATTTTGAAATGAACTCCTTGAGAGCGAGCGTCATTTTGGGGGGAAATATTAATTTAAAAACTAAAGAAGGTTCATTGCATGGAGAAATTGAATCGACCTTGCCCTTACTGGATGGATGTAAAATGATACTCCAACATAGCATCCAAGATGAAACTAGAGAAACATACGTAACATTCAGTAAAAAGGACTACAACATAAAGTTATACCACACTATCAATATAAAAGATTTTCTGAACTGGTCAAACTTCTTAAAAATCAATGACGTTTACAGCATAAGAAATGAAATGATATCATCATTAGGTTACTTGAAACATAATTCAAATATTAATTGGCTAGAGAAGCACATTAGCTTTACTTTCGAAGCCAACTATGGTGATACACTGAATATTACCTCGATGCTGGATTCTCCTTGGACTTCGTTGATACATTTAACAATTAACCACGAGAAAGAAGGAGAAAAGAGAAAAACTGAAATGAAACTTGAGTACGGTAATGGAAAGAATGTACTGTTAGAAAGTGAATATGAATTCAAGAAGAACTCAAAATTCATAACGTTATCTATCTTCAATAGAGACTGGTCTTTAACACCACTTTCAATTGAAACCAAAATGAAGAACACTATTAATAAGAAACTTGATTTTACTCTTCGTCTTAACCAGATGTTGATAGTAGTTTTACAACTATTCAAGAAAGAGGAAACCTATGGAGGAAATATGACTATTAAGTTTAACAGAAACAATAATCCAGTCTCGTTCATGGGCAAGTATTTATCTACTTTAAATGAAAAGGAAACCTATATTGAATTTGAAGCAGAGGAGAAATATACTATTAATCTAAAGTTCAGTGGTGATGAAACGTCTGGAAAACTCTCTTCAGTAGCTATTGTTCCACTCTTTTTCAGGCAACCTCTGAGAAGCACAATATCATATAATTTCAAAGATAAGCCACTACATATTGTAATTAATAACATTTTGGAGGAAAAACGGTATCAGTTAGAAACTCTGGTGGCTGACAATAAATTTATACTGAAGTCAATCACCCCATCTGGTGAAGGAAGTCTGAACTTCAAATGGGAATTGAATGAAATCAAGAAAAAGTTTGTGTTAGATTTCAAATCTCCATTCAAATTCGTGAAAGATGCTGCCTTCAGTTTGATGTATGATAGTCAACATGATAAAATTATTGATTTTCAATTCATTTATGATATTCATAAAATTAACTTTGAAGGAAAGTTAAATGATCATTCGCTTGAATTCGAATCTAATACTACATTATCGGGATGGGAGAAGATCAGAACTAAAATAGAATTCAGCGATTCTGATTTGGAGGGCATGTTCTCGAAAAATAGTCAAGTAGTTACATTTTCTGGCAAAAGAAACTTCGAATACTCAAAAGGTGAAGGCGAATTTCATTTCACTTTGCCAGTGTCAGGATATGAAAGTAATTCAGCATACATCAAATATTCCATTGGTAAAAACAATGTAGATGTACACTTGAAAACTGAAATAGGATCAAAAGCTCTAAACTTCCAAGTTCTCTCGACTGATGTTATTAACACTTCGAAGAAAATGATGTTGGATATTGAATCACCTTGGGACAATATGAAGAAAGTATTGATTCAAGCTACTATTGAAGAATCATCTGTCAAAATGAATGGTAAATTTAATGAGTTTAACTTCGACTCATTATTAGAAATTAATTCTCATGGAGATAAAAATGGGAATATAATGTTTTTAATGACTTCTAACATCCCAGATTGGACATCCTTTTCAGCTAAAGTCAACTTCAACTTATCTCAAACTCCTTATATAATGTCACTCGTAATCAAACAGGGAGAACATACACAAAATTATTTCCTATCATTTGACATAAATAAGAACAACTTTGATTTGGAGATTAAAACACCAATCACTTCCGTTCAATATATCAAAGTGAACGGAAATTATAAATACGAACATGAAAGATTTGATGTCTCCCTCCTGTTTACCAAGAACTATGATAACTTTAATTTGTCCGGCCACATCGATTTCTCTTTTAATTCTCCTGGCATTAAAATTACTGTGGTTACTCCATATTCAGGAAAAGAAGAAATTGAATTTAATATTAATGGAAAGTTATTCAAGGAAAAGTCTGTTTACTTCTTGTTAAGAACCGGTGAGCATTCGTACAAGGTCGATATTTATACAAGGTTATACTTAACAAATGGATCATCCTCCGTCAGCATTGCTTTTCCTGTTTCTGGTTTACGTGATATAAAATTTAATCTTTCTTATGATCTAGAAGGGGAGAAGAAGTATATGATGATTGATATGGAACACGAAGGAATTCTGGAAAGGTTCTCCTTTGAAGGAAAATTAGTCGATAATGAATTTACGTTTGGAATAGAATCCCCAGTGGAACACTTCAAACGATTTCTTATTAACGCGCAATATCAGAAACACGGAAATGAGTATGTTGCTCTTGGTTCAGTCATAACTGATAATGGCACTTATCGGTTTGAGGGAAAAGCTATTGAAAAAGATGATGGATACGAAATCCGAGCCGTTTTCCCCATAACCAATTACGAATCCGTATCCTTGAATGGAACAGTTACGAGACAAAGTATAAATTTGAAGTTAAAAAAGGGAAATGATGAAAAAGAAATTTTGATAACTTACGAACTCACTTTCGAACATGGCTTTATAAAAATGCATACACCATTTGATCAACTTTCATACTTAGCAGTTGGTTGTGAATTTGAAAGAATAGAATCTAAAGTAAATGCCAATATTTTCTTTCACAAAAATTCTGAGCGTTTAGAGATCAGTGGATTCGCTGAAATTTCACCTAAAAAATTAAATGTTAAGTCCAATCTGGCAGCTTCTTTCTTAAATGGCGGATACTCTCTCCAAATTTTCTATGACATAATTTCAGAGAAGAAGGAAGTCGGCTTAGTCCTTGAAAATGGAGGAACAATCCAAAAATATTTAATTGAGACTCTTTTCGATGGTACCAAACATGGTTACATAAAAATTTATACTCCATTTTCGAGATATGAATTGAGTGGAATTGAATATAAATTTGAAATTATCGATATCACAGACGCTGAAGCCTTTTTTACCCTGATAAAAAATTCTGAAGAAACGACAATCGGCATTCAAAGCAAATTCAACAAAAATGAGCTTCTCCTACAATTCAAAACACCATTTACTGATTACGCGACTTTTGGTATTGAAAGTAGAATTAGTTCTGATAATAAAGAAGGAAAAGCTAGAATCAATATTGGCAAATATGTTTTACACCTTGAAGCAATTATCAGGCCAGAAAACTTTAGCATTTACATTGAAACGCCATTCGATGGTCTTCACTTATTCAAGATATCGTCCAAATACGGACTCGAAACTGCCAAAAAATTTATTCTTATGGAGTTCATTTATAATGACATTAAATATGAAGTAGGTGGAAATGCAGTGTTCTCTCAAATTAATCCTGAGATTAGCTTCAAATTTATATCTCCCCTCGAATTTATGAATAAGATTGAGATTATCGGCAAATTTGATTTAGCTTCTCCGTCAGAACTATTGGAAATTGGCCTCATGGTTAATTCAATTAAATATTACCTTTCCCTTGGATACCAAATAGAAGACTTAAAGGCTTCATTGAAATTACACTTTGTTTCACCACTGACAGGGTGGAAAAATTTCAAATTAAATGCCAGCATAGATTTAGAAAGCGATACGAAAGTTCTCGATATTTCTTTTGAGCGAGATCACTTTTCACGATTGATATTCCTCTCGGGAAAACTGACTGATGGTGAACTAGATTTCGACATACAAACACCTTTTGAGACTATTGGTAACTTCAGAACACGAGGATCTTTGAATCGATCCAAAAGATCAATTGAATTTGAAATGATGAATGATAGTCATAGTGGAGGAATTGTTGCAAGTTTTAATTCCTTCAAGATAACAGCTAAGACACCCTTCGAGAAAGCGAAAGATATAAGTTTTGAACTTTCTAAGGAGAGAAAGGGAGGCTGGACCTTGGATTATAAAAGAAATAATAATGAAGTTTATTTAAATATATCTCTAGAGCCAAAGAAAAAAGGATTGAGCGTCACAATTAAAAGTGAAATTCCAGGGTGGGAATTACTAGCACTCGCTGGTCGCCTGGATACAGAAAAAATTATCGGATATGTTAAGGGTCAAATAAACTCAGATATGGTACATATATCTGGAAATGGAATGCTTGCAGAGAAAGCGAGTTCTCTGGAAATTACTGCTACAACTTCTTTTGAAAAATATAAAGAAGTGATCACAAAGATAGAATACAATTCAAGACGGAAGATGTTCACATTTAAATCCCATTCCACGTCTTCCGACTACAAAATTATGATCGAATTTAAAAGGGCATTGGTAATTGATATATTTATTCCAAATGAGCAAGAAAATACCATAGTTAAAGGAAGATTGGCAATATTTAAAGGAGATATGACTATCAGTAGTCGGTTCCCGAAAATTAGGACTTTCTCTTTAAGCTACACTATTTTGGTGGATCCCAATAAGACCGCTGTAAATTCTATCATTAAAAGAAATGGTGTAAATATTTTTGAACTTGAAATTGAGCGTAAAGGAAACACTTCACACTTTATGGTTCATGTAAGAAGGGGAGAAAATCATTCCATGCTGCACATACATAAAGAACTGTGGAAAAATTATGAATTCACATTTCATCGGAATGGAAAAGAATTCAAAGTTGACATCACTGGATCGGGTGCTTTGCCAGCCTCCGGTACTTTCGAGTTTAGTATTTTTAATTCATTTAGAGAAATTCCAAGAACTGTAACCGGTAAACTTGACGTTAATCGAACATCCTCACCCAAAATACTAACCCTGACAGTCACTGGCATACTGGCAAAGTATATAAATTTATTCTAAGTTATAATGCCACGTTAAGAAACATGAACCGAGGAAACTTTACTTTGAGAATAATTACACAAGACAAAAGTATGGATCCATGGAAAGATATTTCTGGAAGATGGAACTTTGATAGAAATAATCAGGGAAAAGCATTTTTGAAAATTGGTCAAAGAGAATATACAGCAACGGGCAAAATTGGTCTCTTTCAAAGTGATTTAGAGGTCGAGTCAAATATGAGGGGACAAAAGTATTATTTACAGTGGAAATTCATTAGAAATAGGAATTTCAGAGACTATTTTCTGAAACTTGGTCCAGAAGAACGATATATAATGTTAAAATTTAATGGATCACTTGATGACATTTATAATGGAAATATAAGTGGCGCTTTTCGTATTTCACCAATTATGGTAGACGATTTCAACTTCACTGCTCAGTGGAGTAGAAATGAAAAAGGATTAACGGGAAATGGAGAATTCAGTATAGGTAAATATAGCGGCACCCACACTATAATCAAATTTAAACGTAATCCGATTGAACGTTCAGCCATTTTCCACTGGGAAGCAATTTCAGACATAAAGAATTTTAATAAAGTTACATTACGTGGTGAATACAATTTGGCTCGCAGAATGATTGATATTAAACTTACCTGGGACACTGATGAGTTATTTTTGAAGGGATCCTTGGATAATATGACAAAGTTAACATCTCAGAATACTATACAATACAATATTCCCAGATTTGGAGGCGGTGAAATAACGCTAAGCCACGATTTTAGTAATCCTCTCGCAAAATCCATGAAAGCGATAGGTAATATAGGCCAAAAAAAAGTATCTTATATTGCCAGCTGGACTCGAAATGAACCCCTAACAATGTTTGATTTGAAAGCAGATGTACAATCAGGAGTATTCGGCAGTGTTCATTTGCAGGCAGATTTTGACATCAGAGATTTAAATAATGCGAAAGGTAACCTTGAATATAAAAGGAATAACGACAAGAGTATGACATTAAAATGGTCTCGAATAAAAACAAAAACGAATTTAGTGGACGAAATGTTGTTTAATTCGCATTTTGATTTTCTACCTTCTGCTCGTCTTTACCTAAATGCTGACTGGTCGACTGGATTTCAACTCGATGGTGGAATTGAATGGAAAGATAAGGCTATACAAATTAATTTGAAAATAGGGCCTAAAGAAACAACTGCGTTTGTCAAAACACCATTCGAAAACTTTGAAAATATTACTGTGAAATTAGAATATGACTTAAAGAAACCGAAATCTAAAACTCTTCATTTCGAATATTCTCGAGGTGATCGAGAACTAATTTTGGATTTCAAATTGAAAATAGTTAATAAGAAAACAGGAACTCTCTCTCTTACTCTTAGCTCTCCATTTGATATTCTGAAATCTTTAACTCTTCATGCAAACTGGAAAAAAGGAAAATTCACCGCAGAATATAAAAGAAACGATATTACAGTCAACTTGGAGGGAACTGCAGAAGTTAAATCTGGCAAATCTTCTTTCGACATCCGGTTCACTCCACCTGGTCGAGACCCTATTGCAATTAAATTTTCCTACGATCTAGAAAGTTTCGTCAAAAGTACGGGAAAAACTCCAAAAAATTTGATAAATTTCAAATTAGATATCAATAAAGAAAACATAGAATTCGATGTAAAAGGATTCAGAAACCAAGAAAAAATTTATATTGAAATTAGTGGATCGACCTCATTGGATTTCTTAAGCCAATTTTATATGAAATTGGACTCAGAGCTAAATTTGAATAACAGAGAAGGACTACTTGAGTTAAGGGTTAATGATTTCCATTACAATATGAAAAACAGTTATGAAACACGTCCAAAAGGATTTTATGCGAGAAGTCAAATAGAAAGTAGCTTAACGGCTCTTCCTGGTCTTACGATAGGATTTGGCCGTGATGGAGATTCCTTTATTGCCACTCTAGGGCATGGAGATGAGCGGGAAATTACTATTACATTTAAAGGTAAAGATCATTTTAAGAAAGGGTTCTCTGGCACCATCGACATTCCCAAAAGAGGAGTGCACAATCTAGAATATAGTGTGACTTACATTTTTAAGTCAAATGATAAACTCGTGATAGATATAAAAATTAAGTTAGAAGAAAAAAAGTACATTGAAATTGAAATTGTATATAATTCAGATGGTGTGAAGAGTCGCCTATCAACTCCATGGACAGGTACACATAGTGCTAGGATGCGACGTTCCATTACTGATGATTACTTCATGGCTGATATCGGCGTAGATAACTACGGCTTCAGTCTTGAAGGAAAGTACGACAAAAACTCCTTTAAGAAAGGATTTAAGATCGAAGGACAACTATTTGGAGAAAGACTGCTCATAAATGGCTTCTTAAATTTGAACACAGTCGCTGATTCAGAAGGAAAACTAATCATAAAAACGACTGTCCAAAATTATGAGAACTTAGGAGGATTTTTTAAGGTAAAATTAACTGAACAACGATTCTATGGAGAAATTGATGTTCATCTGTTGCACCATATTTCAGCAAAAGTAGATATAGATTTAGTTAATAAGATAAGGGGAGACGCTGTCGTGACATTGGAAAACTTGGTTTATGAGATAGAGTGTGATTTCATAGCTAGTGAAACGGATGTAATGAAAGGAAATCTTATAATCAGAACTCCCCACCCTTCACTCGAAAGGATCGCGATTGAAGGAACTATAAATGCTATGTCTTTCAAACACTTCGCAGCCTCTTTCGCAATAGACCATCCATCTTATCCTTATAACTTCGATATATTGCTAAAATTAGATGCACCTGTTTATTCACTGGATCTAACACTTAACTCTCCCAACAACAAAAATTATAGAATAATTGCAGACTATTCACTGATAAGGTATCCATTTTATCTGAAGGGCAATTCTTCAGTTTATTTAAACAAACAGAACGTATTCGATTCCAATTTAGAAATATCATATAAAGGAATGGATGACACGCGTACAATTTGTGAGGTCAATTATGGAAAAGATTATTTCAAAGGATCGGCAAATATACAAATAAAGAAAGATCAAATTAATGGAGAACTGATGGGAGCAATAATGAATAATCACACGCTCGAAATCAAGGTTAATCTTCCAACTCACTTAAATCAACTTTTAATCGAAGCTACTTACGAAGGTAAACAAAGACATAGCCTTCTCTTTAAAATGACGAAAGAAACTACCTTTAGAAAAGTAATACTAGATGTTAAGTCACTATTCATAGTTAGAGGTTCGTTGGAATTAACTATCTACGAAACAAGGACCACAATGAAAACAATGGTCGAAACATCGAGAGGGAAGATTAAATTTAATATGTACTTTGAAACTGCTTTGCAGACTGATGGATCAGTTCAAAAGAAGTTCGTAAATGAAATTGAAATTGATTTGCCTTATTTTGTAAACAAATGTAATACTTATATAGAACTTCTAAAGACTTCTACAGCTGGAGAAATTACCATTAGATTCCGCTGCGGAGAAATTGTACACTTTCTTTATGGGAAGTTTGAAATGCTTCACAACTTGTATAAACTCCATATTAACGTCGAAACTCCTTTCCTTCAAGATAGAAAGGGAAATATTATTATATCGTGCAACGTTAATAAGCAATTAAAAATATCTATTGAGAGTATTATATGGAATTATATTAACAATATATATATTGATGTAAATAGAAACTACGGGCTCATTATAAACTGCGTTTCTCCATTTATTCCAACTGGTATGGCAAAGGTAGAAGGAAACTTATTACTCGATTCATTAAAGGATATTCAGTTTAAATTAATGTTTGCTGATGCTAACAAAACATTATCAGCGGAAGGAAAAGTAAAATGGGATATAGAAAATGAAACAAAAGTGTTTTTGGAAATTAGAACACCTTACGATGAATACGAGAAAATGGAATTCGGTCTTAATTACGTTAGAAGTGATTTAACGCGCATTGCAATGTTTGCAAAACCTTTTAATCTTGAGGCTGAATCTTACTTTGGAAATGAATCTTCCGTTTTCAGGTCGGGTATTGAACTCAAAACTGGAATTGAGGATTTCGAATTCACAAAAGCCGAAGCCATTATTCCCCTAAATAAATTTGAACCAACTTTTTCTGCCTATTTTGGCGGAATAGAATATAAAATTAAAGCAAAAATAGAAAATACAGACTTTGGAGGAGCGCTTTCATTTGAAGCCTTAAATATGCTTCCTACAAGTTTTGAGGTATCTTACAGATCAAAAGCTCCTTTTGAACTCAATTTTGAATTAGGATACCATGATGAACTAGGAAAGTTTGGTGTAATGTTTGATTCCTCATTTTTAGTGTTTAAAGATATAGCAGAAACATGGGTTATGATGTAATTAAACTGTTGTTTGGTTTAAGTTAAATATAATGCGTGTTTTCATTATATACTTAATAATAATTACCAGTTTTCTTAATATAATTTCTTATGGAAATGTATGATCTTAAGGATATTTTTTAATTCTAAATTACTATATCCTTAGTCTAATCCTGTTGTGATAAAATTTATATTTTAACAACACTTTTTCAATGTAAATAAAATTTTCATTAAGTATCTGGAATAAACTTGTCTATTTCACTCTTTTCTTTTAATAATATCCAATATCAAATAATGAATTCCAATGAACGAATGAACATAATGAACTCGTATTTCTAAAATGATATTCAATAACAATTTGCACCACGTACTAGAACGCGTCAATATTTTCTAGCATTATTGATATAGATAATCACGATTATACGAATGAACAAAATCACGATATTATAGACGGACTAGATATGAAAAGTATCAGAGGGGAGATATAAAGAGTATGAGAGGGGAAAAAACGTGTTCTTTTAGTTATCTCTTACAATGAAAGTGTTTTTCTCTTCCATTTTTATCCTAAAAGGAGACTGCTTGGAAAGTTTTACCAAACGGATTTTGTTAAGGTCACGTAATTTGTCCTCAGCTCTTCAACTTTTTTCAACCTTACATATTTAATAAGTAAAACTTAACTAAAATACCTGTATTTGTATTTATGGAGGATAATCTGACATCCTCTCAGAATTTAAGTTCCACTTAATGCTCTATGCTCGATGTTTAAACCTTTAGCACTGAAATATTTTGTAGGATTAAGCTATGAATGCGTGTATTTGAAATTGTACAAATTCGACTCAGTCGTACATAAAGGGTTATTTTGCCTATTTTTCTCTTTCTTGATATTTTTTTTAGTAAAAAAATTATGAAAGAATAGTTCAAACATACATACGTATAATATATATATATATATATATATATATATATATATATATATATATATATATATATATATGTATATATATATATATAGGGTGAGTCAAAAGCCCTGCCTCAAAAATATCTATACAATAAATATTTTTGAGGCAAGACTTTTGATTCACCTTGTATATAAGTACAGTTCAAAAAAATTACAATATCATGCATAGAAAAGACGTGTGATGCACTTCATAAATCATCTATACCGCGTTTTAAACCTATAAGGAACACATGATATCAAATGAACGAATAAATGTTTTCCCGATGTAAGCAAATAATGGCATGTAACCTAATTCCAACCAAAATGTAACAAAACTCCATTAAAAGAGAAGCACTCGTGTCGTAATATTAGAATATTCAATTCCTCATGTCAAAATTAGAATAAAATAAAAAAATTCACGAAAGGTTACGATGAAGCGCGGGAGGGGGAGTTATGAACGGTATTCTAGAACAGTATACTCGCACTAGATAGCGTAACTATAGGGGGGCGGAGGGGGCGGTCCGCCCCGGGCGGCACTTTTGGTCTACTGCAATGAAAAAAAAAGGTTTTTTTTTTATGTCGGGACAGTAGAAGGATACAAGACGCCAGACGCAATTTTATTTTTCCACGAAAACACTGCTTACTTCGTTAATCTCCGACAATGGTAAGGATTGTGTTCCCTTGAAGATGGCCTTATTGACCATCATACCTATTTAAGCGCTTAGTTGTGCTTAATTAATAATAGCATTGGTATAAATGCATTTATTTCATTAAAAAGGGAAATAACCCATAAAGTTCTGTAAATACATTATAATCTATAAATATATGTTTAATATTTATAAATAATCAATATCAAAACTAATATGCTGGTATTAGTTGTAAAGTATAATCTTGGTAACTCGGTTCCAAATATTGTAATACTGCTACGGATTTTTCTCACAATTGCTGTTAGTGTTGCTAGCTGTGAGAGGAGTTTTTTTAAACTAAAACTGATAAAGAATTACCTAAGATCTACTATGAGCACCTTGCGGTTGAGAAATCTTGCCATACTGTCTATAGAACAACAATTGACAGACGAAATAGACTTCGACAATGTCATCGAAGATTTTGCTAACAGAAAAGCAAGAAAAATAACTGTGTAGAATGTTGTAGTTAATTTTTTCACTTCAGAAGTAAACATGTTGTCCTAATATTTTTCACAGGTTTTTTTCTATACGTCGTTTTCACTTTTTGTTTAAGTATGTTTGTTATGTGTATTGTGTTGTGTTTCAGGGGGGCGGCAAACTCAAGGACCGCCCCTGGCGGCACAAACTCTAGCTACGCCACTGTATACTCGTATATCGTATATGACGCCAATGCCGGAGTAGTTCTGCCGTTAATATGGGCAGGAAGCGTGACATTACGGAGGCAATCAAACACACTATTAAAACCCTAGATGGTGATGGAAAGTCACAGGTTGACATTGTAACAATTGTCTGCTGTTTGCAAACGAATTGTTTCAAGGGTTCTACAAAAAAACAGGATTAGAACATCGGTACACCAAAACGGAAATTTTCCGACTGACAGCGAATAACAACGCCAAGAGACGACAAGAGGCTGGCAAAGCTTACTATTTAAAACCGATTCAAGTCAGCAGGGGAACTCAAACGACTGTCAAACGGAGACGGTATACAGGCACCCACAGGCATCCTAGCTCTCGTTTACGAGAGCTAGGATTTTGTTCACGGGTGCCTGTTGTCAACTCAACCCATGGGCGAAAGAAAAGGAAAACTGGACGACTGAGCGATGGTGTAAGGTTATGTTTACTGATAAATCCATGTTCTGTATTTCATTTGGCGAGAAATTACCCCGTGTATGGCGGCGACGACCTAAAACGTATGATTCAAGCTGCCTTCACCAAAGTATGAAAGTCTCACAGAGCCAAATGGTTTGGAGTTGTACGAGTGCTGCAGGAGTTGGCATAGGTGCAGGGGCCCCGGTTTTGTCCAGGGGGAAGGGGGCAAGCAAGTTTTGCCCGAAAAAAATAAGCGAAACCGAAAATCGATTTTTAAGTCATATTTTATTAAACACTATATGTAAGTATACACAACTGTATACACAACTGTACAAAGGCTGAGCACCCATAAGCGGATCCAGCATTGTCTGTAAGGGAGGGCCATCGTTCCTGGGAGTCCATGAATATGGATATCAGAAGCTCTCAATTCTAGTGAAGTTCAAATCAATGCCTTTTTGGTTTTATTATTGAAGTTAAGCTTGGCTATCTAGTGTAGCTCATAAAACATATCTACTGATTTTGATTTTATGTAGTAAAATATCACATGAATATATGCACCATAATATGAATCCCGTTTAACCAGGATGTATAGGGCCTCCAAATCTAAGGGGGCCAATGGCCCCCTGGCCCCCCCCCTCTGGATCCGCCTATGTGAATACCAAACAAGTTACAACAACAGAGTAAGTTGCAACAGGTTATATCAAATGGGGTACTTAAATACTGCCGTTTTCGGCACGTTTTCCTTTCTATAATCATATATTGCATGGCTCAAGATCTGAAGACATACATTTTGGGAAAACAGATGATATCCAAAATGAAAATCCTAAAAAGTTTCGGGTGAAATCGTGGTGATTGAAAATATGTGTACTGGGTTTTTGCCCGAATTTTCGGGTGTAATTGCCCAAAAAAATTCAGTCGGGCTGAATTTGGGGGTGTCACTGACCCCCCTGATCACCCGCCTCCTACGCCTATGGGAGTTGATTACCCATGTTTTCTCAACAGGACTGTAAATGTTGAAGTATACAAGGTGGATGGTCCTGCACCACGTGAACGATGCGTTCACTCCGCCCACTCTGCATGTAAATTAAACGGGTATATGTATAAACAGTATAATGCATATATACTGCATGCATATTAAACGCACTTTAATCCACCTAATTCTATGACATGGCTTTTAATTTGTATTAGTTTATATAATAATAATAATAATAAATTTTCTATCATCCATGGTGACTAACTTGTTGAAAATAGTTTCGTATAACGTAAGGTTCTCCGTTATTAAGGAATTCAGTTGTAGATGTTGATAAAATCTGTAAGAGTGCAGATTTGATACTCCTGCAAGAGCACTGGTTACCAAAGTAAGAGCTAAAATTTCTCTCTACTACCCGTGATGACTTTATATATCATGCGTCCTCAGCAGAAGATTTATCAAATGAGTAGGCTATATTGTACGGTAGGCACTAGCGTGGGTTGCCAAAAAGTTGCGAAGAAGTGAGGACTTCGTCCTAAGAAATTGGAATAAAACTTTGGATGAATGTGAAATGGATACAACCAAATCTGGGCCCCCAAATTTGCCACTCTCTCACGAAACAAAGGACATCATTGAAAGCGGTACGCGTAAGCGGAAAAACAGCTGTGCTAAACTTTCTAGAAAGATCGAAGTGTTGAGAGGAAAGATCGTTAATGGTGAGATCATTCGACTGTACCGTCATAGGCAAGGTTTAAAGCCTTGGCATGAACTTCCAAAGCCAAGAAAAACTCAACTTAACATCGATGACAGAATGTGGTTTGCCCATTATCTTGAAGATTGGGATGTGGACGATTTCATGCATTTCGCTGTCTCCGATGAATTTTTTGTTTACGTAACACGTCGGCCTAACTACCAAAATGATCGAGTGTGGGCCACAACACCAGATGAAATCGATGACAATGAACATTATCGCGAATTATTAAAAAGTCCAGACTGTGTTGGTGTGTTTGTTTTGTTCACTGCAAAGAAGCTCATGTGGGTGCTGAAGCCAAATGGTCAGAGTTGGGATGGACAGTATTTTCGTGATATTATTCTATCCCAGCATGTCATTCCTTTTCTAAGAAACCCAAACAATGTTATGGATGTCGATCAGGTCACACTTCTGCACGATAAGGCCCCCTGCTTTAAGGCATTAGCCACTCAACAGTTGTTGCGGAACCATGAGATCGATTTCTTTGGAAATGAAGAATGGCCAGGAAATTCTCCTGACCTGAACGTCTGTGAACACATTGGATCAGTTATCAGAGCTGGGCAGTATTTAAATACATTTATATTTAAACACGTATTTAAATACATTTGTGTATTTAGAATTGTATTTATAAATACATTGTTTTTCATGTATTTAAATATAGTATTTAAATACTTTAATGAGTATTTAAATACAATGTATTTAAATACTCAAAATATAAAAATGTAAATACTTTTACTGGTTTAATACACGTTCTGTACTAGCACAGTACGACGCGTCGACAGTGTAGTACAGCATGGTTCATGTTTCAACGTGTCAGTTCAATCAGTTGTGTGCCACTCTTAGTCGAAAGCGGTTGATTTCTTTATCGTGTGCGTGTCATGGCTTCAACAAGCAAATTTGTATGCATTTAAAATGTATTTACAAATGTATTTAAATACAATTGATGTATTTTGTATTTAGTATCTAAATACATTCGTAAAATGTATTTAGTATTTAGTATTTAAATACATTTCTCCCATGTATTTAGTATTTAAATACATTCAATGTATTTATTGACCAGCTCTGTCAGTTATAAAGGACAAGGTTCAATCTCTTGTTTCAAGAACCTGCAGCAAGTCAATTTTCGAAGGAAACATTGACGCAACACATTGAAACTGTTTTAGCAAATTTGCGTAACAATCAAAACCTATTCACGTCACTTTTGGCAAGCTACCCAAAGCGAATTCAGGCTGTCTTGGAAGCCAATGGCGGGAACACCAAGTTTTAATTGGTTCTCATTAAATGCAGGATTAAATTCTCTTTTGTAAGGTATGTTTAGTTTTACTGTACCTCTAATGGTTTAGGCCATGGGCGGGGGGGCTAAGGTTTATTGGAGCCCCGTATAATAATGAGGGACTTTAAATGCGTATGTGAACTCGGAATTTTTTGTAAAATTGGGTAACTTGTGCAAGTCTGCTAAATTAGGTATTAGTGATGTTGTTGTTGTTGGTTAGCCGATCAGCCCACCCTGATCGAGCAAGCTGGCAGCACGTAGGTAACCGATCGCCCTCTCCGGAGTGGACCAGAGGTTCAGCGCACTAGTGATGTTGTGTTATGTTCTATGTTGTGCTAGAGCGGTACAGTCTGTCATAATGTGTTCAATTGTTTGTGGTGTGTCCTGGCACAGGTGGCAGGTGTCGTCTGTGAAGTTGTCTAGTCCGTGTTTATATGTCTGTAAGTTGGGGTGATGTCCACATCAGAATCGTGCTAAGTTAACTCGACCGATCTGCTAAGGCTGGTCTCTGACCTGTCAATAGGTGGCGGCTTCGGACCGAGTCGTGGCAGTGCTTTGTGGGTTAGGCGTGTGTGTATGTGTTTTCTGTACTGTGTGATGTCTGTGGGGCGTGGTATGGAATGGAGTATTTGATTATAATGTCTCTCTGGTGTTACCTTAATGGTGCGAGGTGTTGGTGCATGATTGTACATGTAGTGGCAAGGGTGTTTGGGTTAGTTGGTGCTGCTGCCATGAATTATGTTCCCCTCATGTCTAAATGTTCCCTAACTTTCAGTATTTTTGTTTCTATGTGCAGGTGTTCTATTGGTGTTGTTTAAGTACATCCTGTAATGATACGAAAAGCGTTGTTTTGTATTGTCTGTAAGGTGTTTATGTGTGTGTTTGAGATAATGGGTGCCCAGCATGGGCTAGCATAGTCCATAACTGAGCGAATATATTGTTTGCATATGAGTGATGTTGTTTCCTGCTGATGTCCAAAGTTTGTGCCTGTTAGTACCCTAAGCGTGTTAAGTCTTGACGTACATTTGTTTTTAATGTCCTGAATATGGTTTGCAAAAGATAATGATGTGATGTATGTGACCCCGAGTATTTTGGTCCTGTGAGTGTGTAGAATGTTGATGTTGTTTAGTGTAATCTGTGGAGTTATCTGGTGTTCTTTTGTGTTGCTTGTTACCAAGGTGATGGTTGATTTTGTGGGCGCTACTTTGAGTCTATTGTGTGTGAGCCAGTCTTGTATACTGTTTATGTATGTTTGTAGGTTATTTGTAGCGGTGTCGATGTTGTTGTGGGTGGATGTTAGAGTGATGTCATCTGCATATGATGATAAGGTAAGCTTGTTATCTATGGGTGTTGCCGTGTTGGAATGTCATGCATGTATAAGTTGAACAGTGTTGGTGAGAGAACAGAGCCTTAAGAGACACCGTTCGGAAAAAGCTTGTCTTTGGATGACTTGCCATTAAATGTGACATGTGAATATCTTCCTGAAAGATAGTTGCTCAGCCACCTTTTGGTGTTATTGTGCATGCTTGTGTTGATTATTTTGTTTATGAGAGGGAAGCGTGGGATAGCATCAAATGCTTTGCTAATGTCTATTGTTGCTAATAGTGTACGTTGAGCTGGTCGTCTGGAGTTGATGCCATCCATGATGTGCTGCGTGAGGTTAGGTGAGTAATTAGTTAATAGTAGTGATGTAGAAGTATTAGGCGTAACTAGTGGTAATTTTACAGTACATATGTTCGTGATATGAGTGGTACCTCACCAGTAATAATCTAAAGGATCGCATTGTTAGTGTTCATATTTTGCATGATTTCCTTCTTTCTGATCATAGACCGTTAGAATTATTAATTAATTTTACTAACTTATGTGAAACACGACATAACAAGGACTCAATAGGTAAGAATAATCGCGTCGATTGGTTGTATATTAATATGCAACAGAGAATAGAATATAAAAAGAACAGGTCACCTCTTTAATAATTTAAAAATTGTCTTGCCTGTAGTAATCCTTGTTTAAATGATTCTCACTGTAAACTCATAGATAGGTATTATAATAATTTAGTATCCCTGTTAAGAGAAGCGGGAAGACCCCCGATTAAATCTTACAACTATCATCCTAAGATTATTCCTGGGAAGAATGATTTTAGTGCCCTCTGAAGAGAGAATCGAAAAACGCTGTATATTGACGAATTAATTGCTTCACTTAATGAGGCAACAGTTGGATGTTGGAAAGATAATTAATACAAGGACAAATAACTTAGTCTATGCCGATGATATGGTGTTAATAAGTGCTTCTGTTAAAGGTTTGGATTGTCTACTAAAAGTCTGCGAATTATATTCACAGAAACACGATATTCTTTTTAATGTTACAAAAACTAATGAGGTGACGCAATAGAGGAAGTACAAAAATTTTAGTATTTGGGTCAAACTATAACCAGCTCCTTGAGTGATGACTCAGATATAAGAAAACAATATCGAAGTCTCTGTGTTAAAGCGATTATGACTATAAGGAACTTCCGATTCTGTACAAGTGAAGCTAAAGACACTCTCTTTCGTACTTTCTGCAGTAATATATACGGACAGCAACTCTGAGTGAATTATAAAAAAGGTTCTGGCAGAATCCTAAATTCGCTATAATACATGTCGTATATCATGTATAAAATAGAAGTCAACATCTTCCTTCCTTGACTAATCAATTTTAAAATTAGAAAGAGCCGTGTTGAGCAGAAAACTGAGATTTGTTTATAAAAAACGTCTGAACAGGTAGCGAGAACAACGTGAAAAAAGTGTTAGCAGCTGACGAGGAAGCTTCTAAACAGTGGCTGCATCCTCCAGCGCAGGACACGTCAACGCGAAGAGGCGACGTCAAACCAAAACATCAACGCGCTGGTGGCCAAACTTCCTCAAATCTCCGTGCAGCGGGCTGTCTACGGTTGGCCAGACTGGCAGTCGACGGCCTGTTGCGTGGCACGGTCAGAGTGCCGATCGGCTCCCGGGGCCGGACCTATTCTCAGCGTGCTATTTTTTCAATTACAGGGAACAATTGCGTGCTCCCCGAACTACTCTTACTCTCTGGCGACATTAAGACTAATCCAGGCCCCACTACAACTTACACATGTCACCATACACAAAGACATAGACACAATAGCACCATGAGACACATACAGAAGTATAATATTAACATATTACAGTACAACGTAGATGGCCTCACAAACAAAATCATGCAGCTTAGGGAATTCGTACACAAACAAAACATTCACATAGCCAGACCCGGATCTAGGGGTGGGCTATGTGGGCTGCAGCCACGGGCCCCGCATTTGAGGGGGACCTCCAAATTTGGAGAAGTTTTCCCCAATGTCTTAAATGCATACAGAATGTACTTGTCATTGATGGTGACCAATTGTACCGGCGAACGGAGTTTTTCTAAGTTAAAGCGACTGAAATGTTGCACACGTTCAACAATGAAGGAAAAGCGATTACAGTCACTGGCAATTCTCTGTGTTGAACATGCTCTGGCCAAAGAAGTCGATTTTCGAAATATTATTAATGAATTTGCACAAAAAAAGGCTCGTCGGTTCAATCGGTTGCCAGCTCATAATCAGTAGGTAGGTGTGTATAAAATTATTAATTCAGGAAAATATAATATGTAAAATAAAGTAAAATATTTGTAAAGTAATATGTTTGTTCTGAAAACTAAATAAATAAAGTAAAGTAATATGTTTGTTCTGAAAACCTTTAATTTTCCTCGTAAACAAAGCTTATAATCCTTATATAATAAAAATTGTAGCCAAGGGGGCCCCCAAAAAAAAATTAGCCACGGGCCCCCATTCTTCTAGATCCGGGCCTGCACATAGCACTTATACAAGAAACAAAACTAAAACGCACACACAAAACACCCACCATCCCTGACTTCACGGCGATCCGTCAAGATCGTACTGGGGGTAACGGGGGTGGACTCATCACTTACATACGTAAAAGCATTAGCTACACTGATGCTACCCAAAACATTACAAACACAATCCAAGCAGATAACACGATAGAAATACAGGCAGTTAACATTAAAACACGCGCAAAACACAACACCACACTAATCAACATTTACATCCCACCAGATAGTTCACCTCAGGTGCCAGCCAATTACAATCCACAGTTACACAATCTTGCCTCTCTCACTAATGTCATCTTAGGAGGAGACTTCAACGCCAAAGACACTAGTTGGTACCTGCACAACCAAAACAACACCAGAGGCGCCAACATAGCCACACACTAAACAGCCTCTTCATTCTTAACAATACAGAAGAACATACACACATACCACATCAAGCAGGATACTCAAACTCCTCCCCAGACATAACGTTCTGTTCCCCCTCACTAGCAACACATACACAATGGAGAACAGAAAAACAACTGTCATCAGACCACCTGCCCATCATCATTACAACACATTCTACACTCTGCCCCAACAGCCTTAGGCACACTTACAGAAATTACAAGAAAGCTGATTGGGAACAGTTCAAAATACAGACTGAGGAACAATTCACCACATTAAACAGCACACCCATCATAAACATCGATACAACACTCAAGACATTTAATCAGATTATCAATAATGCAAACAAATACATACCCAAGGGCAACGTTAGGAAATACAACCCAAATTACACTAGAGAAATAGCCCACCTCATAAGGCAACGTAGCAACCTCAAACATAACACACAAACACCACACACAGAAGCCATAAAGCAGCAGATACAACAGCTAAAACAAATAAACAACAAAGAAAAACAAACAGAAACATTCAGGGAATTCATAACAACACTAAACCACTCCACAGATACATACAGGCTATACAAGACTATAACAGCATTACCCACTCTAACAGCGGCATTCACACCTCACACGCGGCTATCTGTCGCAGCCAAAATAATATCCTAACATACACACAACAAGCTAACATTCTAGTTAATCACTACGCAAAGATAAGTCACTTAAACAGAGACAACAACAGAAACACGCAGACAAACAAACAGCCAGACACAGAAAACCTACAGACTCGACACGACCATTACACCCTTCAATACAGACCAGACCACCAAGATCAAAAAACATTAAAAATTCGAAGGCTACTGGACCAGACAACATATCTAACATACACCTTAAACACTTGGGCCCACAAGGAATACTAGCTCTCAAAATATCAGCACATATTCATACCAACACTGTATTATTCCTGACATATGGAAACAAGGTAAAATTATTACACTACTCAAACCAAACAAAAAATCCAACAGAACCAGTTCCTATAGACCCATTACTTTACTATGCACACCTTCCAAAAGTAACAGAAAGACTAATCTTACAAATCACCAACCCACACATACCACTATCGCCTACTCAACATGGATTCAGACCTCACCACTCAACCACGACATTACTCACTAACCTGACGCAGCACATCATGGATGGCATCAACTCTAGAAGACCAGCTCAACGTACACTATAGCAACAATAGACATTAGTAAAGCATTGATGCTATCCCACGCTTCCCTCTCATAAACAAAATACTCAACACAAACATGCACAATAACACCAAAAGGTGGCTGAGCAATATCTCTCAGGAAGATACTCACATGTCACATTAATGGCAAGTCATCCAAAAACAAGCTTTTTCCGAACGGGGTCCCTCAAGGCTCTGTTCTCTCACCAACACTCTTCAACTTATACATGCATGACATTCCAACACCACCCATAGATAACAAGCTACCTTATCATCATATGCAGATGATCACTCTAACATCCACCACAACAACATCGACACCGCTACAAATAAACACTACAAAACATACATAAACAGTATACAAGACTGGCTCACACACAATAGACTCAAAGTAGCGCCCACAAAATCAACCATCACCTTGCTTACAAGCAACACAAAAGAACACCAGGTAATTCCACAACTTACACTAAACAACATCAACATTCCACACACTCACAGAACCAAAATACTAGGTGTCACATACAACACATCATTATCTTTTGCAAACCACATTCAGGACATTAAAACCAAATGTACGTCAAGACTTAACACGCTTAGGGTACTAACAGGCACAAACTTTGGACACCAGCAGGAAACAACATCACTCATATACAAACAATATATTCGCTCAGTTATGGACTATGCTAGCCCATGCTGGGCACCCATTATCTCAAAACACACACATAAACACCTTACAAACAATACAAAACAACGCACTTCGTATCATTACAGGATGCACTCAAACAACACCAATAGAACACCTGCACACAGAAACAAAAAATACTGAAAGTTAGGGAACATTTAGACATGAGGGGAACACAATTCATGCAGCAGCAGCGACAACTAACCCACAACACCCTTGCCACTACATGTACAATCATGCACCAACACCTGCACCATTAAGGTAACACCAGAGAGACATTATAACCAAATACTCCATTCCATACCACGCCCCGCAGACATCACACAGTACAGAAAACACATACACACACACCTAACCCACAAAGCACTGACACGACTCGGTCCGAATGCGGTCCTAGGTGCGAAGCCGCCGCATTAACAGGTCAGAGATCAGCCTGAGCAGATCGGATCGAGTTAACTTAGCACGATTCCGATGTGGACATCACCCCAACTTATGACATAAAACACAGACTAGACAACTCCATAGACGACACCTGCCACCTGTGCCAAGACACACCACAAACAATTGAACACATTATGACGACTGTACCGCTCTAGCACAACAACGAACACAACACAACATCACGAGTGCGCTGAACCTCTGGTCCACTCCGGAGAGGGCGATCGGTTACCTGCGTGCCGCCGGCTTGCTCGATCAGGGTGGGCTGATCGGCTAAACAACAACAACAACGATATGCCTGAAATTAATTTGCTCAAAACTTGAGACATAACCCTAAAATGGTAGATAATGTGTGAATGAGGTGGAAATGTGTCAGTTTGGAGTGTAATCATGTAATGTTGTTGATGGTGAATATGTGCACTGAATGTTCCGTCAGTGAGCTTAATCTAGTTACAGAGGATTGTGTTAAATTTAGCCAAAGTAGCAAATCTGTAAAAGCAACAGAAAAAATCAAGAATTATCGCCAAATAATGCAGAAAAAAACAATAATTATCACCAATTAAACAACTAAGGTCAATTGATTGCCCAGTTAGGTCAATTGATTGCCCAGTTAGGTAAATTGATTGCCCAGTTAGGTCAATTGAGTGCCCAGTTAGGTCAATTGAATGCCCTTGATAATTGGCTGGGTTAAATCGTGATATTTTTGTGGTAATGGTTCAGAATACGGGCGCCACTTAATTAAGCAAAATTTCGAAAAATACCATAAAGACAAAGTTGTTTCTCATTAAAATACGTTGATTGCATGTGTCGCATATCAAAAAAACGAAGTTAGAAAATTACGAACAAATAGTTTTCAGTGCTTTTTAATGCTTTTTGGGTATGAATCTAGGAAATTTGGTAAATTTATAATATTACACCCATCTCCCTTTGGAGGTGAAATTTATGTTTTTCCTATGGTTTTTGATGTGTTTTGAACGAATCTGACCTTCAAAACCGTCGGAAATGACTCGTTTTTGAGATCCCCCCACCCCAGCTGGCAATGTGGGGAAATCACAGAAAAACGAGTCATTTCCGACGGTTTTGAAAGTCAGATTCATTCAAAACACATCAAAAACCATAGGAAAAACAAATTTCACCTTCAAAATTGACCTAACTTAACAACCAAACCTATCCTAACAACTAAACCTAACCTATCCTAACAACTAAACCTAACCTATCCTAACCTAAAAGAAAAACAGGAATTACCTTTAAAATCTAAGACAGAATAATCACAGTACCATCTTTTCTTCGTTTTAAGCACAACGTAACTTTTTCTACAACACCACAGTTTCTGGTCTTGACGATATGTGCACTCCATTTTACAATGTGGACACTTCACTACTGTTGGTAGAACACTGTGAGCATGCAGAAACTCAATACTTTTTTCTAAATTTTCGTAGAAAGCGACAATACAGCAGTAATAATCAAATAAGCACGTGCCAAATGAAGCCACTCCGGTAGCAAAGTAATTCAAATTCGAAATGGATGGAGCGCAGTGATTGGGCAGACATGTAACAGTCACACAAACGAACGTACAAACACACACTAAATACACACTAAAAAAATGTTTATACTGTATCTCAAAAATGAAGCATTTGCAACAGAAACGCTATAGAAGGAAAGTGTCTTAGAATTAAAAAATCTACTTAATGAACATATAATAATTGCTGGACGATAGACGGGTGTAATACTATAATAATACCGGAAATTTTGAGTTGGCAACCCTACTATCATTCATTCACTTCAGTTTGAAAATGGCTTCTGTTTGTGGTGGATGTGCGGTGCCACTAGTATTTTTGGTAATTGTTACGCTAACCTAACCTAATATGAATGTTATTACATTATCATTTGTATAATTTAGGTCTTGGGGGGTACGGGGGCAGAGCCCCCGTAAAGATCACCCATCACAAATTGATCGGTATAGGGTTTTATACTTTTAAAAACCTAGTTACTTTTTATGGTAATGGTTCAGAGTAGGAGCCACCTCAATTTTTGTGTTTTTTCCTCCAAAACATGCTAAAACCATTGGTTTCCTGTTGTTTAGGATAGATCTCACCATCGCTATTACAGTAAATTATTGCTTGTGCTGTGTTCCCTACCCAAAACCCACAGTGGTCCCCCCCTGATTGTAGGAGGGGTTTGGGGGGGTGAAATCACTTCAAGCAATAATTTACTGTAATGGCGATGGTCACATTCATCCTAAACAACAGGAAGCCAATGGTTTTAGCATGTTTTGGTGGAAAAAAAATAAAAATTGAGGTGGTTCCCCTATTCTGAACCGTTACCATTTTTGTTAGTTAACAAAAATATCACAACTTAATCTAACCAATCATCAAGGGTGTACAGTTGACCGAACTTACCATTCAATTAACCTTAGTTATTTTTTAGTGATAATTATTGTTTTTTTCTGCATTATTTGGTGATAATTCTTGGGGGGGTTCTGCTACTTTGGCTAAATTTAGCACAAAGTTGTGGAAGAATAAAAATACTCATCTGCAACATAAACAATAGTGTTTTGTATTCGTCTATGACTGCGGGGAAAAAATTTTAGATGGAGCTGTGAAACTGCATCTTTACCACCACTTTCTTTATTGTGTGGAAGGATGAACAGAGCTCTGGGTTTTGCTGCGCACCAGCTGTTGTCACTGAGTCTCGATCCTGGGGCTGATGGATTTGTAGTCAGTGACACTAACCACTACACCATGAAGGTGTATATATATATATATATATATATATATATATATATATATATAGGGTGAACCAAATGTAGGTGGACAGTAAATGATAACGTTTATTTGAGAATACATATTAATTTTTTTGTATACTATAATACAAAATAAAATTTAAATAAATTTAGTTATAATATTTAATATAATATAACACAAACACCATAGTTATAATGAACACCATAGTTAAATATAATATAACACAAACCGTATTCAACTACTGTCCACCTACTTTTGGTTCACCGTGTATATATATATATATATATATATAATATATATACATATATACAGGGTGTCCGAGAATTATCTGTACAATTTTTGGCTGTTATTAAAAGTCAACCATGAAGTGTAGAAATTCCAGTGTGTCCCATTTTACAGAGAATCTCATTAAGTTTTTCTGATACCAAGTTTTGACAAGTTTTTTAGAAATTCCAGTGTGTGTCCGAACGTTATCTGTACAATTTCATCTTTTAATAAAAATTATTGATAACACACGTAAAATTCTTAAACAAGATTATTTAGAATCTGTTTTCAAAAGTTTCTTTTATTAAAGTAACGTTGTTACAAACATTCGATATGTGCACCATTAGTGATTCGCAAAACATCCAATCGATACTCCAAATATTGCCATGTACGCTGCAGCATATCCACATCAATTTGCTAATAGCAGCTGTGATTCTTGCTTTTAAATCATCAATGTCTGTCACCTGCGTACATTTCTAAAAAACTTGTCAAAACGTGGTATCAGAAAAAAACTTAATGAGATTCTCTGTAAATGGGACAACACTGGAATTTTCTACACTTCATGGTTGACTTTTAATAACAGCCAAAAATTGTACAGATAATTCTCAGACACCCTGTATATATATATATATATATATATATATATATATATATATATATATATATATTATATATAGTGGTGGTGATGGATATCTGCATCATTTTTTAACATCCACATCCGCATTTATGATTATGGATGTTATTGCGGATATTACCTCTAATAAATTATGCACTTTACAATTAAATTAGCGGTAATTATTCATTTTTACACCCAGTCTGTTTTTATGAGAAACTTTTCTGGTCAATTTTGAGGTATTTTGTATGACTTTGCCATCCATTTCCTGTGCAGATGCGTAGTTTTTGAGATATCGTTATCTCAAAAACAACATTTGTACAAGAAATGGATGGCAGTTTCATACAAAACACCTCAAAATTAACCAGAAAAGTTTGCTCTCATCATTTTCATTTAAACTAACGAAAATATCATGACTTAACCTAACCAATCATCAGGGGTGTACAGTTGATCTAACTGGGCATTCAATTAACCTAACAGGTTAATATTGGTTATTTCACCTAAATATCTTCTGATCTTTTTGTATTAGGCACTCACTGTCACATTTTGGGCAAGTTAAGGATGAGAGAATAACACCATAATTGATGAAAACATCCAATCCTTTGTCTTCTTCTAGGGCACATGATGAATCAAGTTCTCAAAGTCAAAATCGCACGAATGGCACATCGTAATTCTATCACAAACACTACTGAACTGAATCCAATTAGAAAAAAAAATAGCCAAAACAAAACCCAACCAACTAATTAAGTCGCAGAGTATTGAAAAAATAGCCCAATCAGGAAAAATATTTTATGAAAAAAAGTACATTATAGCCAAAACAGGAAATATATTTTATTAAAAAAGTATATTTGAACAAATTTGCACAACATAAGATATACTGTATATTTTCTTAGTCAGTTTTGAATGGCAATTCAATATATTGTACTCTTTTTAACCACGTGTGAGTGGGTTAAAAGACAAATATTAACCAAAGTAGCTTATAAGGCCCAGTCATGCACATTTCATTTAAAGTATTAATTATTAATGAACAAACAAACATATAAACCTCAAAATATAAGAACCTAGTAACATAGAAAATTGAATGAAACTTGTTTCATTGAATTTTCTGTGGCTGAAACTCTTGAGAAAGTTATTATTTTTATCATAATGAAAACATTAATATTAATTCTTATGCATTGCCTGCCATAATAGTAATATCATGAAATTTGAAAAATTGTCATATATTCATAATTCTATATTATATTGATAGGTTAACTAAATATCCGCATCCGTAGATATTGAAATTAAAGATTCGCATCCGCATCTGCAGATGTTGAAAAACTGACATCTGGTCCACCACTAATATACAGGGTGTACATAAAAGTCAGGATCTATTTTTGTGAAGCACTTGGACATTATATGGAATTCAATCATAAAATGATAAAGTGGTAACATTTATTAAATAATTAAGAGTAGGATTCGACATGATGCCCATCAGTATCCCTGCACAGCTCAAATCGTTCTGGAGCATTTGCGGGGTTATGTTATCTGCAGCAGTTCGTATACGTGTACGTAAGTTTTCAAGACTCGTAATCTTCGTCTGATAGACGTGCGATTTGATAAGCCCCATGCAAAGAAATCTAAAGGGGTTAAATCTGGTGATCTGCTGGCCAAGGTCTGTTGCTTCGCGTCCGATCCAGCGATTTGGAAAATGTCCATTAGATAATCCTGAACAATTTTGGCATAGTGACAAGGAGCACCATCATGTTGATAGACGATGGTACTAACAGTCCTATCCCCCTCGTATATCAACATGATGGTGCTCCTTGTCACTATGCCAAAATTGTTCAGGATTATCTAAATGGACGTTTTCCAAATTGCTGGATCGGACGCGGAAGCAACAGACCTTGGCCAGCAAGATCACCAGATTTAACCCCTTTAGATTTCTTTGCATGGGGCTTTATCAAATCGCACGTCTATCAGACGAAGATTACGAGTCTTGAAAACTTACGTATATGAACTGCTGCAGATAACATAATCCCGCAAATGTTCCAGAATGTGTTTAGAAATGCTGTGGAACGATTTGAGCTGTGCAGGGATACTGATGGGTGTCATGTCGAATCCTACTCTTAATTATTTAATAAATGTTACCACTTTATCATTGTATGATTGAATTCCATATAATTTCCAAGTGCTTCACAAAAATAGATCCTAACTTTATGTACACCCTGTATATATATAATATATATATATATATATTATATATAAATTTGCTTCTACATAACTTAGGACAGTCACATTATTAGTTAGAATTTAGGACTAAAAATGTGAGGATATCCCATATTTTCTTGGTAAATATTCATTTTAGTATAAGGTTTTTTTTATGAAAACATTTTTCTGGTCAATTTTTAGTTTTGCATGAATCTTAGATCCATTTCCTGTGCAAATGTGTACGGTAGTATTTGAGGTATCTTCACTTTGAGGATATCACAAAAACTACCATGTGTGTTTGCACAGAAAATGGATATGAGATTCATACAAAATGACTAAAAATTGACCAGAAAAATATTTTCATCTTTCCCTGATGAATAACCTAACCTAATCTAACCCTAATGTACCGTAGTCCTAACCTAGCAAGGAATGAAGCAAAGCTTAACATTTCCAGAAATTCTAGATTTTTCCAATCACATCTTCTTGAACCAAGACATACAAAAATTACACTTGTTTAATTTTGGTGTTAACTTTATGGCAAACAAAAATGTTCTGATCATTTCTAATATTACACTGGTTATTACATTTTGGGCATCTTAAGGATGCAAGAATTACTCCATGATTAGTAAAGACTTCCAGGGCTTTTTTGTCTTCACTGCTGATATGGTGGATCAGCTCCTCAAGATCACAGGAAGGGAAACAACATATCGCAAATACGAATGACTGATAACTAGGTAATTATTGACTTTCACCAACATAATTAATATCCAAAATATATTTTTCTAATGTATTTTGGTGTTTTCTGTTCAAATATGACCTTCATATCTTGCGCAAGTGAACTGAAACAAAGTTATGAAACTGTTGGTGAAACATTTAATAATAACCAATAACTAAATGAAGAGTGAAAAAATGAACATATCATGAATATGGGTACAAAATGAGGAGTGAAAAAATTTTAAAATAGTGAAATCACTAGATAAAAACTAGATATTTTCAAGTGAAGATATCTCATAAAATATATATTTGCACTGGAAACAGTTGTCAGATTCATGCAAAATGACTCAAAATTGATCAGAAAAATGTTTTAATTGAAAAACGCCAATGTATGCTAAAATGAATATTGCCTATTTTCTTTTATATACAAGCCCAGTAAAGCCTAAAGCTTAAGAGCCATAGTACTCTGGTAAAGATAAATATATTGCATTACATTTTATGGTAAATCTCAAGGAAATGTCATCACCTGCAGAGTCATACCAAAATATATTTTTCTAGTAGTATTTGATATGATTTATTCAAATTGGTAAAATTGCAGTTTAGCACCCAACTGGTGACCCTAATTTTTTTTTTTTTTTTTTTTTTTTTACTAGTGTAGTTTTGTCTCCATTTTCCAAATACAGAATCCAAATTTGTTGCAAATAAATAAAAAAGTTATAGCTATTTAAAGTACCAGTTGGGTGCTAAACTGCAATTTAACCTAAGTAAGATATTCATTTACTGTGTAAATGAGCTGAAACCCATTTTATTTGAAGTTGAAAATCATGTTTTGGCTCAATTGCACAGTAAGTAAATATAAGATTTGCAGTGGATATTTGACCATGAGAGACAGTCATGTAAATGCATACAGTTATTTGGCCATGAGCTATGGTCAGAGAAGAGCATAGGCATATGGGATGGCACTTCACTGGGGGGTGGAAAAAATTTACCCTAAAAATTTTCAGGGTGCCCTGATTTCTGCATAAGCACTATGTGTAGCATAAAGTAACACAAAGGGTAGAGTATGAGTAACATGTATTAAAGCCTTTTTGATATAAAAAAACATTATAATTTATTATTTATATTAATGACTTGGAAAAGGGTCTAAATAGTAAAACCTCAATATTTGCAGATGATACAAAATTGGGACAAAATGTAAGATCTTTAACAGGTGCCATGGAAATGCAAAAGGACATTGATAAAGTAGTTGCTTGGGCAGATAGATGGGAGATGAAATTTAATGTGAAAAAGTGTAAAGTTATGCATGTTGGTTATGACAATCCAGAATTTGAGTATAACATGGATGGAAGTTGGATAAATAAAGAAAAAAAAGGAGATATATTTGGGTGTCATTGTAAATCATGATCTTAAACCTACAACTCATTGTATTGAAATTAGAAATAAGGCTAATACTAGATTGAACCTAATGCAGAAACATAGAATATAAATTTCCAGAAATTATAAGTAGGCTCTACATTTCATATGTGAGGCCTCTTCTTGAGTATTGCATTCAGTTCAGTAGTCCTTATTTAGAGCAAGATGAAGACAGACTAGAAAAAGTACAAAAGAGAGCCACAAAGATGATACCATGCCTTAGACACCTTAGTTACAAAGAAAGATTGGAGCACCTAAACATGTTTTCCCTAAAGTGAAGAAGGTTACGAGGTGATATGATAGAAGTATATAAAATAAATGAGTTAGATAATATAGACTTCCACTCTCTTTTTACGAAGGATCACAATGATAGGACAAGAGGCCATAGCCTTAAGCTTTTTCAGCAAAGATGTAAATCACAGTTAGTACAGCATAGTTTTTCAAATAGAATAGTAAAATTCTGGATAGCTTAGATGAAGAAGTTGTGAGTTCCCTTACTTTGGAGACTTTTAAGAATAAACTAGATAAATTAATGACTGAAAGAGGTGCATCTGGGTGACTTTAGCACTTTTTGACATTCCATCACCCATAAATAAATTATTACAAGGCCTAAAACCTAACTTAATATCTTAAACATTACTTCTTAATGATATGCTGTACTCACCAAAAACTGGGTTTAGTTGCTCCCTAATCTTCACCTCCAGGAGCATTAGTTGGGTGACTTTACCAGGTAAGCTTGGCTGGGGTGACTTTAGCACATGAATATTTTCTGTATGGGTGACTCTAGCACTGCCTTAAATTATCATTCCTTCTCAAAATTATTTATGTAGGGTCTCTTTAGCATGTGTGTAGAATATGTCTCGGTGTGTTTAGCATATGGTACTCATTTTTTTTTCCAAGGACAAATTTTTTAATGCGGTTATAACATTTATTTTCCCATAGATTTTTATAATACTTAGAATTTTTTTTTAGAACACATTCTACAATAAGTTTTCTCTGTGCTAAAGTCACCCAGATGTACGGTATTTGGTAATGGTGTGAATGAAGAAGAGGTTTGTGAACCCTTCCCACATATATATTTATATATAGTTTATTTTTTATTTGGGTAAATCTCATCACCCACACAGAATGATGGGATGTAGGGAGGCAGCATCTTGGGTTAGGGGATACTCTGTCTTTATACCCCCCATTTAGAGAGATTTCTTTGCTGAGCGGTGCCCCCAATAGCACTGTGATGTATGAAAGACTCATTATGTTCACTTGCCTCATAGACATCTTTAAATGGGAGACCCTGAATGGGTGTACAATTGTACATTCAAATACTTTATACACTCTTTACAGTCCTACCTACTCCTTTTATCTTAACTGTAGAGCTTGTATTACATTATTCAGGTTATAGCTATATATAGATCCATGTAGCTAAAACTTCTTGTGATGAGATAACCATATGATGTCTACAATTAGTACAGTAGTAGTATTGATGAATGATCCACAAGATCCAAAGTTTTGAAGTTAATGTACATCTAGTAGATGTGTGACAATCTGCAATTTGCAGAGATCAATTGGATCTTAATTTTGCATGTAACTGTATTTATGGTTTGTTTATATTAACAGTGGAGCCACCCAGATGGGCTGAAGGGCCCCTAGTGTGCCCACTAAAATTTTTACCATGTTACAAATATGAGAGAAAATTTTGCTACAGCATTTCTAAATGACAAGCAAAACTACAGCATTGCAGTTGATATAGAATTCAGTAAGTCCTCAACTTACGTTTTAATTATTAACTATAAGTATAGTAGCAAGTAATTAATTCACCTCAAGAAGTAAAAAAAAAACCAAAGGAATGTCAGGAAAAATCTGCCCTGAAAATGCTCAATTCCCTAGTCCTAGAGGGGGCTGCAGCCCCCTGCCTCATACGCCTATGCCAAAGAGCTTTGTTTAACTGGCAATTCTTTATGAATGGGTACATTCATAATATTTGTTTCATTGCTGCATGTGTGTTTGAGTGTATTTGGTTGTGTGAGGGAGGTTCAGTCATGCCAAGTTACAAAGCTGTATTGATAGAGCAGAAAAAAAATATATACAGCTATGTGAATGCCTGGTTAGGTTAACTATACCTTTGATGATTGGTTGGGTTAAGTCTTGATATTTTCATTAGTTTTAGTGAAAATATCATGACAACCTAACCAGTTGACCTAACTGGGAGCTGCACAGCAACCACATATCCTACATTTAATAGCACATTTCTTGAAGTTATTGTAATTTTTATTGTAATTTTTTTTTTTTTATATTTTGAAAAGTTTACATAGCTGTATACTGTATATATTTTTTTTCTGCTCTATTGATTGATATGTTATTAACCCATTTGCTGTGCAGTCCATAATATCATGGGCTCTTGCTTCTGACCATTTCTGCACAGCCCCATATATATACATACCTGGGTTTAAACTTTAAACTGAGATATTCTATCTCTTTGTGTGGCCTGTGTTTTTGGCTCAACTCATAACTGGGTGCTTGTGCAGTTAACGGATTAATGTAGGATACATGGTCGCTGTGTAGCCTTAAAAATAAGATTTACCTTGCATTTTAATAAAACCCCACTACAGCCCTATCTATTAACCTAGGTCCCTACAGAATCAGAATAAACTATGCACTGACTTCCACTACTGCTTCCACTGACAACAAAACCATAATGACTACTTACTAGCTTGGGTTAGGGGATACTCTCTGTCCTTACACACCCCATTTAGAGAGATTCCTCTGCCGAGCGGTGCTCCCCATAGTACTGTGAGGTATTGAAAAACTCATGATCTTCACTTGCCCCACAAACACCTTTAAATGGGAGACCCAAAATGGGTGCACACACATTTCTACACTGTACAGTCTTTACAGCCACACCTACACTTTTCCTCCTAAGTATATATATTGTAATGTATATGGTTGTAAATTGTGACTTGGTCTGCAATTGATATGGACCATGACTTATTTATGGTTGGCAAGGTACGGTATTGATGGGTACCGTAATGAAATTGACTGGATTCTTTGGATCTGATATATTTGCATGTCAGTTATAGATATAGAGTGTAATATATTTGTGGATAGTAGCCTATTATGACTTGATCCTCTGGATCCAGAGATTCTATCTTTAGTTTTACATTGATAATTAATTAGTTTTGTAAAAATTGGTTATTGCCAATGTACAGGCAGTTTTTACATCTATCTATAGTGGAGCCACCTTGATGGGCTGAAGTGGCCCCTAGTGTGCCCACTATAAAAATTTCTTGTTCTTGTGTCTCCATGACACAGCTTTGTAACCTGACATGACTGAATTGACACAGCTTTGTAACCTGACATGACTGAATCTTCCTCACACAACCAAATACACTCAGACACACATGCAGCAATGAAACATATTATAAATGTATTAGTGGTGGACTGGATATCTGCATCCGCGGATATCCGCATCATTTTTAACATCCACATCTGCATTTCTGACTGCGGATGTTACCTCTAATAAATTATGCAATTTACGATTAAATTAGCTTATAAAGTAGCTTATAAGGCCCAATCATGCACATTTCATGTAAAGTATTACAGTAATTATTAATGAACAAACAAATATATAAACCTCAAAATATAAATACCATTAAATCAACACACACTGCCTGTGCCGCTGTGCATACTCCACTGATTTTTTTTTTTCACAGCAACACAGTAACTTTTCAGAATGAAATTGTTCATATAAGATCAAGCAGGTCTATTGTGTTTCAAACAAAATTATTGTAAATAAATACAAAAAAAATAGTATATAAATTCTTTAGCAAAAATAAAAATGCTAATTTTCTATAGCAAACACATTGCAAAAATAAAAATATTAATTTTAATTCTTATGCATTGCCTGCCAAAAAAATAAAAAATAAAATATCCGCATCTGCAGGTATTGAAAAACTGACATCCAGTCCACCACTAAAATGTATCCATTCATAAAGGATTGCTGGTTAAACAAAGCTCTTTGGCCATAGCTCATGGCTGAATAACTGCATGCATTTATATGACTGACTGATGGTCAAATATCCATGGCTAATAAGATTTGAGTAAATCACATCAAATATTACTATAAAGAAGCATTTTGGTAAACCTAACCTAACCTAATAACATAAGTAGTGATGTGAGTCGTTTTTTATTGTGTCGTTTTTTTTGTCGTTTTTTTTGTTTAAAACGAAGATAGTCTGTTTTTTTTTGTTTTTTATTGTTTTAAACTTATTCCATATTTTTCTTCCTTTAATCTAATAAGTATATTAGTATTACATATAATTTACTATACTACCATGCTTATACGGTTATACCTAGTATATGTATATAGTCATCTTTTAGAAAAACTGAATCACACAAAAAGTATATAATAGAAAGGAAAAACAAACCCTCATTTTTTATATGTATATATCTATATTTTTTAACTAGAACATAAAACATTCTTCCTCATTTCAAACAATATACATAATTGTGATTGGCAAGAGTACCAGTATATATATTCCAGATCGAAAAAAAAATATTCACCTTTTTTTGAACCTTTTTGTTAACCTAATGTTGGTTAACCTTCATTTCCATGGAAGAATCATCACTAGATTGAGTAGAGCATATATGCTAGTTTCAATATCACAGGTACTGGTATAATATCCATAATACTGGTATAAAACAATAGATATAATTGTGATTGGCAAGAATACCAGTGTATATATATATATATATATATATTCCAAATAGAAAAATAAAAAAATATAAATATTCATCTCTTTCTTTAACCTTTGTGTTAACCTAATGCTGTTTAACTTTCATTATCTGATTATTTCCATTGAAGAATCATTATCACTAGATTGATTAAAGCAAATAGTTTCAATATCACAGGTACTGGTATTTATTGCAGATTTGGATGTTGACGAGCCAATGTAGCACCATGTTTTACTTCACTTTCTTGGAATTTTGCATTTTGGGATATAAATACTAGCTTTGCTGCTCTGTCTGTGCTTAATTGGTTTCTTTTGGCTGTATGGATATTACTGTATGTGCTAAATGATCTCGGAGGTAATGAAAGGGCGAAATAGAGGTATGAGTTGTGTAGGTATATATGTGAGTATGCATGCGTATGTATCTGGAATTCTGGATGTATGCATGTGTATGGGGTATACAATAGATATAAATGTGTATATAAGTATTTATGTATATATTGGTATATATGTATATGGTGTATGTGTATGTATATATATGGATGGTCTCGTGGAGGGGGGGGAATATGTCATCGCGGGTCTAAAGGATAGTTAAGTGGGAGATTCAAAATCCGAGGAATGGATGGGAGAGTCCTGGAAAGGTTGGACAATGGGCAGTCAGCTCCCAGCCAGTGTTCTCGCAAGTTTAATGGATCTCAAGATACAAGACTTTCAGTGCAAGAAAGAGGCCAGTTTTTTCTGTAATAGGCTGAAAAGGACATTCTATACTGGTACCATATGGCCTTTTTATTATTTATATTTTTATTTTTATAATATATATCATTGCAAAAGTAATACCTTATAATTAAATTGGGCAATATCTATATTAATTATTAAAAAAAACAAAAAAAACAGAAAAAAAACAGAAAAAAAATGACAAAAACAACAAAAAAAAAACGTTTTTTTTTACATCACTAAACATAAGTCCTAGTAGATATTATGGAACAGCTGTCACACTCCATAACTCAAACAAAAACTGAACTGCCTCACAGCTAGTGATGTGATCGTTTTTTATTGTGTCATTTTTTTTGTTTTTTTTTGTCGTTTTTTTTGTTTAAAACGAAGATAGTCTGTTTTTTTTGTTTTTTTTTGTTTTTATTGTTTTAAACTTATTCCATATTTTTCTTCCTTTAATCTAATAAGTATATTATATTACCTATAATTTACTATACTACCATGCTTATACGGTTATACCTAGTATATGTATATAGTCATCTTTTAGAAAACTGAATCACACAAAAAGTATATAATAGAAGGAAAAACAAACCCTCATTTTTTATATGTATATACCTATATTTTTTAACTAGAACATAAACATTCTCCCTCATTTCAAACAATATACATAATTGTGATTGGCAAGAGTACCAGTATATATATTCCAGATCAAAAAAAAAAATATTCACCTTTTTTTGAACCTTTTTGTTAACCTAATGTTGGTTAACCTTCATTTCCATGGAAGAATCATCACTAGATTGGGTAGAGCATATATGCTAGTTTCAATATCACAGGTACTGGTATAATATCCATAATACTGGTATAAAACAATAGATATAATTGTGATTGGCAAGAATACCAGTGTGTATATATATATATATATATATATATATATATATAATATATATATATATATATATATATATATATTCCAAATAGAAAAATAAAAAATATAAATATTCATCTCCTTCTTTAACCTTTGTGTTAACCTAATGCTGTTTAACTTTCATTATCTGATTCTATTTCCATTGAAGAATCATTATCACTAGATTGATTAAAGCAAATAGTTTCAATACACAGTACTGGTATTTATTGCAGATTTGGATGTTGACGAAGCCAATGTAGCACCATGTTTTACTTCACTTTCTTGGAATTTTGCATTTTGGGATATAAATACTAGCTTTGCTGCTCTGTCTGTGCTTAATTGGTTTCTTTTGGCTGTATGGATATTACTGTATGTGCTAAATGATCTCGGAGGTAATGAAAGGGCGAAATAGAGGTGTATGAGTTTGTGTAGGTATATATGAGTATGCATGCGTATGTATCTGGAATTCTGGATGTATGCATGTGTATGGGTATACAATAGATATAAATGTGTATATAAGTATTTATGTATATATTGGTATATATGTATATGGGTGTATGTGTATGTATAATATATGGATGGTCTCGTGGGGGGGGGGGGGAATATGTCATCGCGGGTCTAAAGGATAGTTAAGTGGGAGATTCAAAATCTGAGGAATGGATGGGAGAGTCCTGGAAAGGTTGGACAATGGGCAGTCAGCTCCCAGCCAGTGTTCTCGCAAGTTTAATGGATCTCAAGATACAAGACTTTCAGTGCAAGAAAGAGGCCAGTTTTTTCTGTAAATAGGCTGAAAAGGACATTCTATACTGGTGCCATATGGCCTATTTTATTATTTATTTATTTATTTTTATAATATATATCATTGCAAAAGTATACCTTATAATTAAATTGGCAATATCTATACTAATTATTAAAAAAAACAAAAAAAACCGAAAAAAAACAAAAAAAATGACAAAAAAAATGGTTTTTTTACATCACTACTCACAGCCACAGTGGAAATACATGTCACATGTTTGGTCAAACAAATGAATGAATAGTAATGAGAATTTAGGGATATACCAGATCACAATATAGCTGGATATCTGGCTTTTTATTTTTGCTGGATACTGGATAATCCAGCTAGATCAAGAAATTTTAAAACTTGCAATTAACTAGTGGTTTAATAAACTTTTATGGTTCCTACTAATTTTACAAAATCATTATTCTCCTAAAAAAATGCAAATTAGAGTTGATTAAAATTGATTGGACCTAGTTCTGCTAAATTTTAGAGAAATTTAACTTAGTGTGTTTTTTGTTTAAAAGAAAATCATTATACATGTTAAATTTAGCCCGTTATTACACATGGCTCTTCCCACAGCTGAATAAAATCGTCTGGTATTAGCCATAATAAAATAATAAAGTACACACAAAAACTTGAAATATGAAATTTTTTATCAACAAAATGTGATTAAAGTGTTAATTAATTAGGTATCTGGTATCTGGCTGGATCATATTTGATATCTGGTATCCAGCCAGATACTGAAGAAATGGCTGAATCAGCTAGATACCAGATCATGATCTGGTATCTGGTGCATCTCTAAATGAGATATTATATTTCATAATAACTTACTTATAATGTATTTGCACAAAAAACAGTACTGTACTCTTGAAAAAAGTGTTATATTATATAGATTATGGCCATATAGTTATTTTTTCGAAATTCAGGTGATGACAGCTTAAGATTATCCTATCTAAGTCATAAGATATATTTTATTATAAAAAATTTTAAAAATGTTGGTCTCAAGTCAGCTAATGAACATAGAACTATTTACAGAGCTACCAAAGTAGCTTACATAACTTAAGCTAAAAATATATACTACTTACCCAATTTATAAACTTTCATTCATGAAAGCATCTAACTTTTTCTTAAAATTAAGGATCTACTATTTAGCACATCATATAGCAAGTCATTCCAGAAATTGGTAATATTGCAGTAAATACATGACTCAAGATACTAGTCAAATCTATTTTTTCTAGTGTAATTTAGTGTTTTATTCAAATCTGACCTTCATTTTTTATGCAAAATTGCCAAATCCTAACCTAACAACTTAAACTAATACTCGCATTACATTTCATTTGGAAAACATGAAGTGACTGGGGCCTATTAAGGTTATCCAAGTCATGAGCTATATTTCATAATAAAATTGTGCAAAATAGCAATATGAAGCCAGGTAATTAACATACAACTCCATGTTGAAATTAATTCAAAATCAGCTGCAACTGCCACTCACGTAATAGGCCTTGCTGTGATTGGTTCAAACAAAAACAAATGTTAATTAAAATAATAAAAATTAAAATAAATAATAATTAGGTCCAGAGGTTGTGCACCTGGGTGTTGAATGCCTGGTTAGGTTAATTGAATGCCCAGTTAGGTCAACTGTATGCCCTTGATGATTGGTTAGGTTAAATCATGATATTTTTGTTAGATTTAACAAAAATATCACGACAACCTACCCAATCATCAAGGGTGTACAATTAACCTAACTGGGCATTTAATTAAAAAAATAAATAAAAATGTAAAATGTTAAAAATCTCACTTATACATAATTTATGACAAAAATGCCATAGAAGAAAAGTGTCTTAGAATTGTCAAAAGTACCTATTGTAAAGACAAAAATCCTAAGATTCTGTGGTTGTATGGAACTGCAATAATACCAGTAACTGTAGGCCTATTTTACGCTTGTGCATTAATTTTTTTATTTTTAAAAGTTGCCGTTTTATATTTTCCAGTCCTCCTCAATCTAAATTCAGTACTGGTACTAGTTCTCTGATACAGGATGTAGGCCAAACAACAATGTTAAGCTCAGAATCAGGTTTGACCTAAACTCAAAGCAAGTTAAGTATGAATGATACAGATAATACCCAAGGTAGAGGATTTGTAGGAGAACTGGATGGACAGAGAAATGAAGACCAACATCAACAAAATGACAAAAACTGGGAAATGAACTATTTAGAAGCAGCTATATTTTTGGAGGTAAGTAAATTAGGATAAAGTTGGTTAGAATGCAAAACTTAAGCATACACTTTTCTATCCAATTAAAATTTTTATTGGTTTTATTTTTAGTTCAGTTTATTTAATTTTTTATTTCCATGCAAATTAAGCCCTTCACCTTTGAACTTTTAAACATACCTAAGATGCTTCAACCACTACCTTCATTTCATAATTTAATACGAAACATTAATTTATTTTGTTGTATAACAACAAATTGCCTCAGATTTTAGGATAAAGCCTCTTGGGAATAGGGAAAATTGTCATAGGTGGCACTAAAGAATAAAATAATATGTAGGCGTTGGGCCTACATTAATGACAAGCAAAAACATTTTTTTTATACAAAATTTTCAATTATATTGACTCATTGAAACTATTTCAAGAAGAGAAATAACAAACATACGTGAGTATATCATTGATTTTCCAATTGCTGACATTGGCCAAAACAAGAAAGAAAGAAAGAACTTTAATTCAGAGCTAGCCTAGTAGGAATTGTTGCTTTAGGCAAGGAAGATGTGTTAGTCTTTCTACAAGTTCTGAGTGGAAAATATTAACAAAATAGGTTAGACCTATCCCAGTGAAACAATTAGGCATAGTGAGTTGCTTGTGTTAATTGAAATTACAAGCAAATGCCTTGTGTAACCTAAACCTAAAGCAGCATCAAGGAAAAGGTAGGCAATTATGGAGAATCACAACCTACAACCAGATGCTGATTCCACAAAAAAAAGGTATGTAGACTATAGGTATTTTTTTCCCTTTTTACCACGACTGCACTGAATACTGAAAGCAAATAAATTTAATAATTGAGCTAAAAAAACTACTTAACAAGGTCTTTTGAAGACCTACACACACACACACACACAACTTTTTAATGAAAAAAATTAGGCTTTTTGCCATTGACTCTAGGCATTAAACCTGCTGGAAATTTTCAGCAGACCAACAGGTCAAAAGCAATCAACCCTAGGCCTATATAGTAGTTTTCAGATTTACTTTAATAACTGTAAGAAGTGAAACTTAACTCCAGTCCAGTTGCTTTGTGATTGGCTTTATTTTTAAAAGAAATTCCTAATGCCAGGCTTTGTCTTCAACAGAGATTGTTGATCTCCATTATAATTTCTTAGGTTCCAGGATTCATTCCCTAAAAAGAAGAATGAAGCACACATGCGTGCAAGGATATAGGCTCATTACAGAATATGGCACTATTATAGTTGGGTACACCAACCCAACAAATTCAATTACAAGGTTAATTGAATGCCCTGTTAGGTCAACTGTATGCCTTTGACAATTGGTTAGGTTAAGTTGTGATATTTTCGTTAGTTTTAACAAAAATATCACAACTTAACCTAATGAATCATCAAGGGCATACAGTTGACCTAACTGGCCATTCAATTAACCTAACCAGCCATTCAATTAACCTTAGTTATTTAATTGGTGATAATTATTTTTTCTGCATTATTTGGTGATAGTTGTTGTTTTTTTTTCTACTTTTTCGTACTTTGTGCAGTGGTACTTGTCTATCCAAAATACCTTAAAACTGGTGTGTTTTCATAATTCCACAACTATTGACAATATGTACTACACAAAGCATGAAAAAACAAAAATTATCACCAAACTTGGCAATGCCCCTTAGATGTATAATTACCAATTTTAATAAATACAAAAAGTGCATTTGTATATTGAGTATGGTTGATTATGGTATAACTTTTACTGACTGTAAAATTTAAAGAGACAACAGTTACTGTTTTGAATAGGTGTTTTATTGTCAACCATATGGGACTTATACCCATTTCATTAGTTTATTAGCGTGTTGATGAAATGGTTATAGTTCTCATATGGTAGACAATAAAACACCTATTCAAAACAATAACTCTCTTTAAATTTTACAGTCAGTCACAGTTATGCCATATTCAACCATATTCAATATACAAATGCATTAAAAACGTATAAAAGGGGTTGAGATATTTAAATAAACTTTTAACAAAAACAAGTTCAGAAATTGAATTTAAGGTAAAATAGAGAGGCTACCAGTGGCAAATCAGTGAAGTTAATTGAATGCTGATGATTGCACTAGTAAATGCAGGTGCTTGCTTAGCTTAGCTATTAATTTTAACACCCTGGCTTAACCAATAAGATTTTATAGGAGATTGATATAAAGACCCTGCAGCACAGTTGTAGAACTGTTATCAACTATTTTCCATCTCTAGGGATCCAGACTTTGTCAAAAATCATAATGATTCTTAGTCCCCTCAAGTGGTGCTGATGACCAAAATTTGAGGTCCTGGCTCATGGACTGAAGTGGGTACTACATTTGCTTTTTCCAGTCATCAGGTATCTCTGCATAGCAAATTAATAGATCTAACAAACAAAATAGTTAGTGGTTGAGCTAAGCTATCCTCCCCTTCCCTGAGAGTTTTAGTATAAATGTTATCAGGACTAGCAGCTTTATTTGGTTTCAGTGTGTAAATTGCACCAATTATCTTTATACAAATCCTATCAAGAATTCCAGAATTTAAAGAATCTAAACAATCAGAATCAAAATTATACAAGTTTTCTTCAGTAAAAACAGACCTAAAATATTTATTAAAAATACCAATATCTTGATCACTTTCAAATATCCAACCATCGTGTTCTCTTGGGGGCAATCCTGTCCTGTTTTATATTATTGTATTTATAAACACTAAAAATTCCTTTTGATCCTTATCCCTATTTCTAGTTAGACTTATTTCATTATTGGTTCACTCCATGTCAAATTGATTAAATTTAGCAAAATTCACAGGACTCCTTTTAATTTTCATAAAATTTGTCACATGACTTAATGTAAATGAAATATGAATACACACCAAATTTTACCTCTCTATGATCTTGAGTTAGTGAAAACAAGGCCATTAATTAATTATTGATCTGACCTGGACCATCAGGTTCTCTGTTCAAAGTAAAAAATTCTTAATAATTACTAGTTTTGGTATTTTGAAGTGCTTAAAGTGCTTAAATAGAACTCATAGTTAATAGTGTGGCAGTCTAGTGCAAGTCTTGACCCGATTGATGATTCCAAGGTCAGGTCAAATTTAAGAAATTTTAACAACTATTTAATTTTTACCTTTCAAAAAATTCATAGAATAGGAAAGATAGCTCTGTTCAAAAGATTCAGACTGGTACCAAAAGTTTAGACCTTGAAAAGGGAGTAGTCTGGGTCAAGTCAATTAATGACCACATTTCAGGTAACCAGAGGTCATAGGAAGGTAAAATTTGGTGCAGTATATTTCACTTATATTAAGTCTCATGCCAAGTTTCAAAATCAAAAAGAGGTTGTGTAAATTTATGATTTATTTGACATGGAATAATCCTGTATCTTTTGTTCTTCCTAATCAAACTTTTAATTTGTTTCTTGATTGTCTGTAATTATTTAAAGCTTCCTTCCTAGCTAGCTACTAATTTTAAATTCCCTGAATGCTTTTTTCTTGTTTTTTGATCACTTTACCTATTTCTTTACACCATCATAAAGGTTTCTTGTAATTCCTAATGATTCTAAAGGGGATACTTCTGTGTCATTATCCTCAAAAATTTCTTTGAATCTAGCCCATATCTCAATAATCTGGGGCATTATTGGGATGCTGTTATTGGCCCCAACAAGGTGCATCAGCTCACGGTTGCAGTTTCAACCTGGAAGCACCCCTGCTTGTTCCAGTGGTAGGAAGCTGCCCTTGCTCACATTCAAATTGTCCACAGCTGACTTACCCACGGGCATTCAGTGGAGAGGAACCTACTGTTGATGTCTGTATTGTTCCTTTGACTGTGTGACACTTGATGATTAAGTACCCCAGCCTCAGGGACTTGTAGTGGAATCATCTTTCAGAGCAATGAGAGGAGGGTGGCATCGATCCTCTTTCTTTGCTGTTTTGGAAAGGATTGTGTTATCCTGGTAACGGGGCTTATTGGTTTGTGGAGACTGGCCTGCACACCTTTTTATGATTCCTTTAACCTTTATATTTTACTTGTCATCATTTCCTCTTCATATGCTTGTTCATCTTTCTTTAGGTAATTTTTAGATTACCTTCATATTAGTATTCTCATTGTCAGTGGGATTATGCCCAGTCAATCAATCAGTCCTTAGCTAGTTCACTCACATCCCCTAATAGTCTTTGGTTTATAGATTGGCCTAGATGTACGGTAACCCAACATAAATTTGTACTGAGTCAGGCACTTTCACAATGAATCCAGTGGATGACACTCTTGAAACTTTTGTATCTTTTCTTTGAGATGACTGTTAAGAAGCGGTTTTTTTAGGCTAACTGAGAATGTAGCCAAATTTAATTTAATACTTTTCATTTATTTTCAGGAAGGAGAAAATAATGACAAATTTGACAGTCACCCAAGAGAGAACAATGCGCTTCCAGCTTATTTAATAACGCACAATCATTGGTTTTATGCCCTTGATTTATTTGCATCAGTTATTCTCCTCCTCCTAGCTGTTATGGAACCACCAGCTATGAATACCTTCACAGTAGGTTAAATTAATTTTTCTGTGTTTAGGCTTCTGGATTTATTGCCTACACTTTGGCAGAGAGATTTTTGGATATGAACAAGATTTTTATTTAGGTTTAATCATGCTTGGAACAACTTGTTGCAACAGGTTTAATCTCTCTCTATTATTTTGAGATTATGAATTGATCTCAAAATTGCATTGATATTTATGTTGTTTTATAACAATTCAAGGTGTAGTGTTAGTTTGGCCTTTGTTATTGGTTGACCAAATCCATTTTATTGATGATGAGAATGAATACAAATATAATTTTGGGAAATATTTATTTAAATTTTTGCATTGGCCTAATTATAATTTATATTTACTACAATTAATCATATCAGTTATTTAATATGACTGTCTGATGAAAAAAGCATTATTTGTATTTTAGGATATTCCTGTTGGTGTTCATAGTTCCATTGAATTATTTAGCTTAGCAATTCTTGGAATATCAATTGCGATGCAAGTGAGGTGGCTTGGATGGAAAACGTTTTTGAAGCACAAAAGATCTTTAGTAAAGGTAAGAATTATTTACGCAACTTTTAAAGTACAGTATGGTACTTTTTTCCTTTAACTTAGGCCTGTCTCACATTCCATGATAAAAATTAAAGTTGCTAACTGCAGTAGTGTGCCATACTACTACTGTATTAAAAGTTTCTGCTTGTTTTTATTTCCTGAAGCAACATTTATGAATTTAAACATTATTATTCAAAGGGAAACCATACATGTATTTGGTGTGGGTGGTTAGGATTCAAGGTTGAAGGTTAAAAAAATGTGTGATTTTTTTATTTGAATCTCAAGCATTTTTTTCAAACAGTAAGCAGAAAGATTCTTCATTAAAAAATAATTTTTACTACAAAACCAATCTCCTGTGATAAATAAGAACCCAAGTGTTATGACTACCTGAATCTTCCTAGGCCACTCCTTAAGGTCACATATTCTTAAGGTCATATCTCTGAAACCAAGTAACTTTGGTCAGATCACCCAAATTTTTCTGTCCTGTCTCAATATTTGATGGAACCCAACAAGCCTGCCAAGTTAGAACAAAATTCATGAAATTGATGTCAGATTCGCACAAAAATTATATGAGGCCCGACGTGTCAGAAGTGGAGTAGGAAAGGGGGATGGGGAGGCTTTGGGTCAGTGGGACCTGGGCGTCTGAGAGGGTGAAAGATGGGTGCTAGATAGAAAAAAGTGGAGTGATGTGGTGTATTGGGGGGCGATGGGCTGGCAGTGTGCCAGCTCAGGGTGTAGGAAGTGGTCTGGGTAAACCGTGGAGTAGTCTGCGGGGCTGGGCTGTGGATCATGTTGTCCTGAGGCAGGTGCATTATTGTCATGTCAGCTGATGAAGTGAATGTGAATGATTGAGGATTGTTCCTGACACGACCTCATTGCGGTGGGAGTGTGTGTATGGGTATAAAATTTATATATATATATATATATATATATATATATATCGTAAAGAACGACGCTTGTATAGGAGAACATTCCGCGCAAGATGAGAAGAGAGAACGAACAAATGAAAAAATGAGGTAACCACCTGGGAATTGAACCCGGGATCTTCCGATTGCCTGTCAGATATGATAACCACTACACCATGGTCCTCACTCGATCAGAAGTCGTAATTCCTCTACATACGTGCAGAAACCAATGCCCCGTTATTTATACTGCGTTAGGGTGTGTCAATTTGGGAGGTGAAAATTAATTTTTGCCAATTCCTTCACTGAGGGGTTTTAAAAATATGTTTTTGGATGTGAAGAATTCAAATCTGCTATTATTTTTGTGATTGCTCAACACTTAGCTTGGTAAATCTACGTTTGATTAAAAAGCACATAAATTGCTCTCGGAAAATAACATTTATTAATTTTAGCTTCTCAAAATGTCAGGTAATGCTATAAAAATTTTAGTTTCTCTGCATAAAACATATCCTAGTAATCATAAAACATATCCTTGTAATCATTAAACATCATTAGAAAGTAATGACATCCGTAAAAAAAATATTTAAACAAGAAGTTTCATCAAGTCTTGCTTTGATTCGTTCTTGGACATCAGCCGCTGACTTGCTTCTTGGCCTCTGATATAGCCCTCACGTTTCTCATGTGTATACACCCTGCCTGCTGCCTCTGTGACTTGTTTCACACACCTCTCTATTGACTGAGCATGACAGGGCCACTGTGGAACTTGCATAGGCTTGTCAAAGAACTTCTTTACTTCCGCTGTAGTCAGTTTACAGGTCAAAGGAGGTTCAAATACCCCGTCAGACCAGTCTGTCAGCTCCAACACGGAAGAAGCACTGGGGTTGATGGAAGGTGTCTTCCTGGGATGTACAGAAAGATCTCCAAGTGTGTCATCATTTCCACCCCTCATGTCAACAATCTTTTGGACACCAGCTCTCCTCTCCTCACTGTCATCTGAGCACAAGAGTGTCTGGATTATCATTTTGCTGAATGCATACCATGCTGAGCACTTGATGGTTGGCAAAACAGCATCCACTACAGCCTTCTTTTGCAGCCTAACTAGCCGTAGCTGAAACAAGATGTGGTGTGGGCCTTCCACCCGAGTGTATTTTACTTTGATGTTGAACCAACAGGGGTAGTACACACCAACAATGTATTCCACTATCAGTCTTAAGTTGTTGAGGGTTTTGCCTTTAAGGCCATGTTTTGAAACCCATATGCGACAAAGCCTGTTTGCTGTTGTCAACCACCTTGAATGGCTCACTGGACCAATTTCAAGAAGGGCCAGATCTGTAGGAAGTTCTCCTGTCCTTATGGCCTGTGTGATCCTATACCCGTATGCTTGATCAGTAGAGAGATCCTTTACGACATTGTCACTCAGTGAAGTAAGAGGCTCTCCAATTGAGAGTTTGGTGAATGAAGGATCAGTTTCAAGTTCGGTTGCAGTGTCTAGCATCTTGCCAATGTTACCTGTCCACTTGTTGTTAGACAAGGTCTTCCCATCCAGTGCTGTGATCAAGTGTCGCAGGGGTAACTCGTTAGTGTGGAGGGCACAAACCAACCAGATCAGCTTATGGCAAAGCTTGACCTCTACCCAATGCATGGAACCACCCTCCCAGCCAGTGTTAACATTTGTAGAATCACCTCCACTGGCCTGCAGGCTTTTATCAATGCCCTTCTTCTTCATGAAATCTACAAGATTATCAGCAATAACTTCAGCAGGTTTTTTTCTCATTGAGCCTTTCTCAGGAGTGAAGTGGTAGAGATATCTTCCACCTGGCTCACTGCACACAGAATAATGCTCTTCTTTGATGATGCTGGGGAACTGACGATCTGAATTGTCTGCTTTCAGCATAACTTTAGTTGTATCTTGACGGCCGTCAAAGAAAATGCAGTCAATTTCACCCTTCTTACAAAGATCATCAAATTCCTGATCCAGGGATCTCATAACTTTTTCTTGGGCCCTCTTGACTTTATTGTGATCAACTACAAGTCTCTTGTCTTCTTCAGTGATCAAGCCAGCATCCATAAAGGCAGCAGTAGTGATGGCAGCTGTGGCATGCAGGCCAACACCATATCTGATGCTATGCATAGCAACATTAGGTATTTCTAATGTGTTGTACTCTGGCTTTTTATTGGAAGTTGAAGATGTGCTTGGTATTTCTAATGTCACTTCATAACTTCCATCCTTTCCATCTTGAGCATCAGCTATTTGTTCTTCATTTTAATCATCAGAGAAAATTATTTCATTTGATGGCATTGAAACATCCTGCTTACTTGTCTGCTTATATTCAGCAAGCCTTCTTCTTTCGTCTTCTTGCCGCTTCTGCTTTTTGACTTGTCTGTTGTGCTCAGGTTGATCTGGCAAGCCAATCTGATGTGATCCAATAGAACCAGACTTGTCTCTCTGACCTTTAATGAAAGCAAGTTCCTTCACAGGGATCTTCATCTCCCTAGGGCATGTACAGTTAATGTGAGTTTCGTTTTTGCAACCAGCATCTGCAAGGCAGCCAAATTCAGAGCAGAGAACAATTTTACACTTGCAACTGAGGATGTCAAAAAGCTTGTCAAGTTTTGCAATGAAAGCCTCTTTGACATGTAGCTTTCCTCTCCCAAGATATATGTTTTTGGCCTGCTCTCAGCTCTCTTGGATCTTGTTTAAGATTGTGACTCGTGAATTTACAACGGGGGCTACAAAAGAACTGTTTGCTCATTCCCACTTTTCAAGCACTTTAGGGTAAATGTCCTTTGCAAGACTGGCTGCTGGGTAGTTTCTCACATCCTCACCACTTTGTTCTCTTAGCAGTAGCCCATATTGCAGAACATCTCGCAGAGTTGGGAGTTCAGAGGGCAACAACTCTCTACCAGTTCCAATTAGGTTGCTCATGTGTGTGAATGTCCCCAGTCTTGTCCTCCTTTTAGAAGCCATTGTAGGTCAATTCCCACTGGTTAGGATTGTAGCACTGACGGACAAGTAATCTTCAGCACACTGATGAATATGTTTCAACCTGTGAAATAAGCAAAAACAGCAGTGCATTATATATACAGCATATATAATTATTAATATAATAATTATTATATAATTCCACAAAAAAGTCACTATTTTTATGTAGCTTCTTACCAAGCAAAACTAAATTATATTAAATTAACAAAAATATCTTTAGAATTCCTAAGTCATGCTGCAACTTTTTAGCACCCCTCATATTTGGAATTTGAAAGTTGAAAAATTTGACGCACCCTAATACTGCGTGTTCTTTGCAGTTGAAATGTATAGTATATAGGTACGGCATGCGGGAGGTGCCCCCCTCGAGGCATTGGTTTCTGTGCATATGTAGAGGAATTACGACTTCTGATTGAGTGAGGACCATGGTGTAGTGGTTATCATATCTGACCGGCAATCGGAAGATTCCCGGGTGGTTACCTCATTTTTTCATTTGTTCGTTCTCTCTTCTCATCTTGCGCGGAATGTTCTCCTATACAAGCGTCGTTCTTTACGTTATTTATACTGCGTGTTCTTTGCAGTTGAAATATATATATATTTATTTTTATTTATTTATTTAATATTAGTGGTGTACCAGTACCGATTAATTGGCATCGGTATCGGCATCGGCCAAATTTAGCTGATTCTGTCACCGATTATTTGAAATTTTAAAATTTTCATTACAAAACAAAATCTATATTCATAGAAAATTGAACATACCAAAAACAGCTTATGATAATTTATACTAATTTCAGTATATAAAAATACTTCTTAATAGTATGAGTATGGGAGGGGCGCTTTTGCGGGCTTTTGCCCTTGGCCCCTCCTTCCTGCATTAAAAAAAATAAAAGATAGACTGCAGTGAAACGCCTGTGGGAGGGACCAGGGAAAATACTTTGATATCAGTTCCTGAAGTAAAGAGGTTAATTAAAGAGTTAGACTGATTCTGCATCATAGGTTAGATGACACTTCGAATGAGCACTTAAAATATGGGTGCTAATGATGTGGTGTGTCTACATATATCATTGCTCTTCTCAACCATGCTTGCTCATCCCTGCAGAGTTCATGAAGGTATATATCTTGCCCCAGGTCAAAAATAATTATGGGGACATTCTATCCAGCTGTAATTACAGGCCTATTGCTGTCACCACCTGCTTCTCGAAACTACTAGAGAAACTCTTGTTATACTGATTAAATGATTACTTATGGACATCTACTCAGTTTGGTTTTAAAAGGTTCCTCTCAACTGACCTGTGTATCTATGTACTTAAGGAAATTATATCTAAATACACTGACAGTAACTCAACTATTTATAGCTGTTTCCTAGATATAAGGCATTGATAGAATGAACCACAATATTTTATTTAAAAAACTAGAAGACAGGAAAGTTCCCACGTACATATTAAATTTATTGAACTTTTGGTATTCTGATGTACCACTCTTTTTACTGTTAGGTGGGGCAATGTACTATCTGAATGTTTTGGTTCCTCTCGCAGGGTGAGGCAAGGTTCCTTGCTCGCCCCTATTCTGTTTAATGTGTATATTGACGGATTAATCGCTTCACTTAATGAGGCAGCAGTTGGATGTTGTATAGATAACACAAGGATAAATAACTAGGTTTATGCTGATGCTGTGGTGTTAATAAGTCCCTTTGTTAAAGGTCTGGATCAGCTGGTAAAAGTCTGTGAAGTGTATTTGCAGAAACATGATATCCATTTTAATGTTACAAAAACTAAGATTATGCAATTCCATCCTAAAAGCTCTAATCAGTCAGCTGATATTAAGTTTAAAATGAGAGGTGAAGTACCCTAATTGAGGAAGTACAAGAATTTAAGTATTTGGGTCAAACCATCACCAGCTCCTTGAGTGATGACTCAGATATAAGAAAACAATCTCGAAGCCATTGTGCTAAAGCAAATATGACTATAAGTAACTTCCGGTTCTGTACAAGTGAAGCTAAAGACATTCTCTTTCATACTTTCTGCAGTAATATATATATGGACAGCAACTCTGGGTGAATTATAAAAAAGGTTGTGGCAGAACCCTAAATTTGCTGTACAACAGGTCTTTTAGACTCCTTCATAAATCCCCCCCCGAGATGCTCAGCTTCGCAAATGTTTGCCACCTACAATGTCCCGAGCTTCCTGGAGGTAACAAGACATGCTGAATACAGTCTAATGCAAAGAATTAAAAAAAAAAAAACAAACCCGATTATCCAAGTTATCCATGAGTCCTGCTGTATGTCTTCTAAGCTATTTAATTCATGGTATGAGAACGTCTCTGTGTAGCTCCACTTAATTTCGATATTACTATATTATTTCTCATTAATTGTATATATGTCTATCCTTAAGATGTGAATTGTCATTGTATTATTAAGATTTGTCTTATGGACCATGGTCTGTCAATAAACCTTTTCATTTCATATATAATTTTTTTTTATGCGAGTCTTGTAGTTATTATTTTTGCAAAATTAATCTAAAATCAGGAGTGTCCAAAGTCACTGTTAGTGTACGGAGTCGCCTGTTTTGCAGTACTTTCTTAACTTTTTTAAATTACTGATATATGAAATTATGAATCTCATTTTAGAGTTTAACGTGGTTCATAATGGTGGCAGAGGCGATGGCTGTTCTGGTTCGGAATTCCACGCATTTCCGCGTTACTCGATCTCTCCGTCCAATTTTCCTCGTTGATAGCAGATTCTTAGGTGGTGTTAGAAGGCAGGTACAATAAATCAGTAATGAAATGTTTGCTGGGAGAACCGATATGGAATTGCTTTAGAGACTACAGTTATCATTTATGCCTTGTAGAAAGTCTGTACCGTTCACAATACCTTTTGAAAATGTTATTTCTTGACCTTTGAAGTAGCCTAATTATAGATTATTTGTAATTTGCTTTAAATTTTAGTACAATTTTATTTACAGTAGACTAACATGAAGTTCATTTAATTTAAGGCCTTATTCAATTTGCATAGGTTGTTGCGGCAAATACTGCAGTCGCTCCCTCCAATTCTGGAAGTCTTAGGGCTGCTTCTCTTTACGCTTATTATCTTCGCCGTGTTTGGATTTTACCTGTTCAGTTCCATTGAACGAGACCCCTATTTCTCTTCGTTTTATCTCGCATGTGTCTCTCTGTATGTTCTTCTCACAACGGCAAAGTAAGTAAAACTTTCTAGGCCCAAGTTCTCCACAAGACACTTTCCTCGATACTCTTGAATCTGAACCCAACTCTCTCTCGTCTTAGTTTGGCACAACCTAACCTGACAGTTTCAGAGGAAAATGTCTTCATTAGCTTCAGCCAAACTCCATGAATAATCCTTTAGTCTCGCTTAAAATTTTTCTGATGAAAGTACGGTATCTTTCGGAGCTAAAGGTTTATCCTTAATCTTTCGTCTTTGTAAATTTCTTAACCTCTGTAAAAATTTGTGGTTTGTGTCATCAGGGCTTGTACTTCAAATTTCATTAAGTTACGCATTAAGCATTTACTCGTTTTTCAAGTAGATTCTCTATTAATTCAACAACCTTTGGCTAATATAGCATCGGTAACTATTATTTTGAATTCTAGTCGCGGATTTAAATTCTACTTAAATATTTTTCCATGTTAACATTTGGTCTGTCTATGGTAGTCTTGTGATTAATTTGTTAATATGTTTACCTAATGCTGTAATTACCCCTATTTACGTTTTAGATTTAACAGTAGTCAGTAGAACCGTTTGGGTTTTAAATAGACTTAAGTAATTTAACTCGGATCATCATCATCATCCCATAAAAAATTGGATAACCAGTGAGAATCAAGTATGTAACTGTGGTATCATAATTTTTTTTTTTAAGACTACCAGTAATTACTCGACTTCATTAATGATTAGGATTTAAAGCCAGAATTTAGTAGGCTGTTACGTTCCTTTGCAGCTTTCCTGATGTGATGATGCCTTCGTATGCTCAGAATAGATGGAGTGCTCTCTTTTTCATCGCCTACTTAGCTATCACTCTTTATTTCATAATGAACCTTGTAAGTATTTTCAACTCGCAAATGATTAAGTAACGCCTTCATAGTTTATATGACGCGTTCGGTGGAGAAGGGGCGAACGCCACAAAATTCGAAAAATGAGTTTTTTGTCGTATAATTATCCTTTAAAACCTTTGCTTTACCTATGCAAAAAATTAGATGTTAAAATTTAGGTTTTAATGTATCTCAGAGAAATTCACTCCGCATCATTGCTTCACATTGAACACATCTATCTACTTTCTGGTCACTCGACAATGCCCTGTGATGCTCAATTTGGCCAAATTGAACAAAATATAAAAAATAATTACAGCAATATTATTTACACCAAAAAAGATTGTTATGGCCATAACTACAGCCGTTTCGCGGCGCTTCCTAGTTGTAGGAATGAAACAGGCTGATTTTCTCGATTTTGACGTCCTAAAAACGTGCATTGTCATTAGGAAATCAACAACTACTAAATTTACAGATGCAAGAAAGTTAATATTTGACTTTCAACACAAAGAAGGCTACGTAATATCTACTGCATACCGCACAACCCCAGATAATAGCCATCCCGTCAGACTGCAGAAAGGGAAAAAATCTTAGTGTCAGTTTATTCAATCTAGCCCAGCAGACACTGCAACCAAAGTATTCCCAATTGCTGCCAATAACTAAGGAAAAAATAAAAGATCTCAAAGAATTATCAGACCTAATGCTTGCAACTGCAGTGAACTATTATACAAGATTGTTAAAGGAACTGGAAGAAACCGAAACAGTTGAAGCAGGTAATACAACATTCGACGAAAAGGACCAAATAATGGATTATACCAGTTAACATCAGAAGCTATCAATAAATAATATATGTAAAATTTCTTGGTGTTTTATTATATCGACATATTACACAACAATATTTTACTCAAATATGTGTTCAAATTCATACAACATTTCAATAAACTGCAAAAATACAAAGGTTTAAAGTTTACAAACTTTAACTGCATTTTGTGGCATAATTCGAAAATGTTGCGTTCGCCCCTTCTCCACCGAACGCGTCATATAGAAGAGTCCAAAATGTATTTATCTTCTCTTGCTGATGTATTTTTATTTTAACTTTTAACACATCTACGAGTAGTTTTATCCATATGCTAACAAATAGGAAGAAGCTTTTTAACAAGCCTGAACACAGTGATTATTGCCACATTTTAAATTCATTCCGATAGTGAGTGAATATTTAAATCATTAGTCATATACTGATTTATTAACAACTGTTACTTTACATATAGCATAAACTCTCAAACTGACAGAATGTATCAACATTGTGAGGTATCACATTCTGTGCCATTGTCATTGAACTGTGAAAATTATTATAGAGATAATTCAAGGTTAGTTTAATACTCTTCAAGTAATGCTAAATCTTTTTGAAAGTTTTTTCTAAGACCCCACGTTCTCTTAATTGAGATTTTACGATATTTCTGTATACTCTGTCCTAATATTAATGGTATTTCGTAGTCTTAAGCTCAAAGTTTTGGGTCTGATTTAATTTTAATTGTAGCCTGTTTGTGGTATCTAAAAGTATTTACAGCTTTTCAAGTGTTTTGAATTTTAGGCTTGGATACATTTGCACACTTTTGGTCTTTTCAGTCTGCAAATATTTCAGGGAATTCAAAGTGTGTAATTTGTGACTGCCTTTAACAAGAATATGGTAATGGTGTTATATATACTAATTGTGGTAGATTATAAATCTTTTATCGTGAAATGTATATCGTACTTCACTATATTATTACGAGTAAAATTTTATATGGTAGCTACAGATAAATTGAAATTCAGCTATGTTTTTTTCATGTGATTTGTTTCTTTTATTCCTTAGATGCTTGCTATTGTTTTTGTTGAGTTCAGTAACATTGAAAAAGAAAAATTTCGAAAACTCTTATTACACAAGAGAGAGGCCTGTCAGCATGCATTTCAGTTGCTCGTAACCCATTCTCAACCCAACAGAATTAGTTTTAAGCATTTCCAAGGTCTTATGCACTTCTACAAACCCAAAGCGAGTGAGTTTACTAAATGAATGCTGTAGGTATTGGTTTCATAATCAAGTTATGGAATTAATTTTCTTGGCTATGTTGCTCTGTGTTTGATAATTTACTACTCAGATGTGGGGTTTTAGTCCACTTGTTTTTAACAGAAATAACATTTTCAAGCCCTTCACAAGACTAGCTCAAAATTTCACTTTTTTAAAGTTTAGTAAAAAGTTGAAAATGTGGTATGTGTAAATATCTTTATCTCTGATTATGAGTTCCTAACTCACTTGAATTAACGAATAAATGCTAAAAGTTAGAAACGAAGCTGCTTATTCATATTTAATAGAAGCGAGAATTAAACTATGTCATTCACATTTCTTGTTTTATTTGTGGTTTCGCTGTTCTGTTTGAAGTTAGTACAACACCCTTTAATGTAATGCTTTTTGTAGGCCGAAGAAACGTGTATCTCCTGTTCAAAGTGTTGAATTGCTCCAAAAGTGGATTCTTAACTTTGAAAGAATTCTATGGAGTCTATGATGCACTCGAGTTCAGATGGGAACTTACCAAGGAAAAGCAACCCTGGTTTGTGGACATGTGGTGGCCTTTTTGCAGTCTTTGTTTCCTTATACTTAAACTGGTGAAATGGAAAGGATTTAAGTTATTTGTGTGTGAGTAGATGACGTACATTTATTAGATCTAAATCCATTATTTGAATGAAAGCCCAACTAATGCTTGCTTTGTGAAATGGGGTTTGGAATTTACCCAACACATCAGATGGTCGGTATTGACTACTACATATCTGCAGACCCGAAAACTTATATCTGTTAAAAGGATTATTTTAACTTTTTTTAATGTAATTCAAATATGTGGAATTTGAGTTTTTTTACATCACAACTTTTTAACTTTTTAATTGCAGAATTATAACTAGTTTCTTTTGTAAAATGTTTATAATGCCGAATTTATTTTAGCTTTCGCCAAGTAAAGAGTTTCCTTCATGTAATATTTAGTAATTTGTTAAATAACAAATCTTCCCTCATTACCTTCGGTATTTTATATACTTAGTTGACGCTTACTTTACTTTCACGAGTTTTTTGTTCTCAGTTGTTGAGATAAGACCAAGTATTCTCAGATAACTAATAACAGACTCAATGTGAACTTTATGTAAGATAAAAACCATATAAAAAAACTAAAAAGCTAAAGTTTCGCATCAAAATCTATAATGGCTTATCAAAGCAAAAGATGTTAACTGTAGCAAGGCTGGTTAGCATTGTTAATTTGACAATATATGTTAACACCCGTAAGAAAATGTTACGGGTGTTGATATATATTGTCAAGGTTCTGCAATCTGCGGGTCAGGCTTGAGGCTCCATTACACACACGAATTATGATTTGACATATCCAGATTCATGGCTCATTTGGTATCTTCCTGAGCCAAGTGTTTCTTCAAGACATCTATTCCCACTTTTGTTAGTTCATGTTTTTACCGCTGCAGCTTTTTCCTTTAAGGTTTTCTATGAGGTTTTGAATATCATGGTCACTTTTTTCAGTGACTATTCTTTTATTATTATTATTATCATCCGTGCATTTAACCCTTTGAGTACTGATGGTACGAATTGCTAACGTTTCAACGCATTCATAACAACCCTACAAAAAATTCAGGGCTTAAAGGGTTAAATAATTTCGTGATTTTCAGGACCAGGTTTTTTCTATAGAAAAGCGTTCTTTTGCCACTTGAATTTGTTTATCCTTTTGCTTTTCCGTTTTATAGGGGCATATTTCTTTAAGACCGTCATGATCCTTTCTTTGAATAGGTATATTCTCTTCCGTTGTTTTATGTATAAACACGCTTTCCCAGTCAATCTTCGATATATCGCTTTTGTTCTCTTCCAATTTGTTATCCTTGAGGCGAGGTTAAAACGATTGAGTTTTTCTTCTTTAGATTTACCTGGTCCTGTGTTTAATATATTTGTGATGCTCGTTATCATCTCAACCAGTCTGTGGTGAGATACACTGACTGGCAGAAAAATCGGCCCACTTGGAATATCGCGAAAAGCAAAAAAGTGAGCAAGCTTCTGTTTATAAAAGTTTTAAAATTCGAAAATTTAGTCTATGAGGACATTAAAAAAATCTTCAAACACCTGCTTAATACAATTTATTATCAAAAAATACTGTAAAAAAAATTGTAACTCAAAAAACAAAGATTTCGACAAAAACAAAAAATTGAAAAAAACAATAAAACAAAAAAAAAATTGTGATCCAAGGTTAATAAGAGGTGTTGCCTCCCCTAGCTTGAATGACTGCAGCCATTCGTCGATTCATCCCATCACTGAGATCGGCGATCACATCCTGTGGGATTCCCTCCCACTGTTCAGTTAAAGTTTGTTGTAGCTCCTGTAGTGTGTTAGGAGCTACTAGACGAGCCCTAAGACGCCATCCCATCGTGTCCCAGAGCTGTCCTATGGGGTTCAATCCGGACTTCGGGAAGGCCACTCGATTCGACGAATTCCAGCTTCGTCAAGGAAATCGCTAACGGCTCTTGCCGCATGGGGTCTAGCGTTATTGTGCTGTAGAAGGAAGTCTTCGCCAACGAAAGGAGCAAAAGGGACCACATTCTCCAGCAAGTTCTTTTCCACGTATCTTGCGGACGTCAATGACCCACCACCATCAACGACGAGCTCTGTACGCGAGTTTGAAGTGATACCATCCCAGACCATGACTGAGCCTCCTCCAAAAGCAACAAATATTTCTCCTGTTCTTCTCCACTCTCTTTCCCGTCCATCGGATGTTCGAAGATTAAATCTTGATTCGTCCTTGAACAATACTCGTCCCCATTGGACTATAGTCTAATTGACATGCTCACGAGCGAAAGCAAGACGAGCATTACGGTGGTGTGGGAGCAATTCCGGGCCCATTGCTGGACGTCTATCATGTAAGCCATTTTCCATAAGTCTCCCTCTAACGGTTCGCTTCGACACACTAACGTCTCGAGACCTTTCCAACTTATTGCGGACGTTTGTGGCAGTCAAGCGACGATCTCGCAAAACACTCAAGACGATGAAACGATCGTCACGGGCAGACCCGCAGCGCGATCTTCCAGATCCTGGTCTTCGGGTGTACTCTCCTGTCTCCACATAACGTTGGTGGACACGTCGAACCGTTGTTCTTGGAATTCCTAGCGCATCGGCGACGTAACGCTGTCTCCGACCATCTTTAATTAGGGCGACGACTCTCGCGACGTTCACGGCACTCAAATCCATTGTAAATGTCCAGCTCTGAAACCCAAAAGAATTAGAAGTCTATCTGTTACAAAACGCAAATGCCTACTCCCACTAGTGGAAGAAAAAAGTGGCACTAGCAGTCTAAGAGCAACTGAATGCCAATGTGTCGAATTCTTAAAAGAAGTCTAAAATTGGTTACAGCTAGGGTGTTCGCAGCTGACGTTGTTTTGTCTCGTTATTTGGTTGCCTCATAGACTATATTTTTGAATTTTAAAACTTTTATAAATAGAAGCTTGCCCACTTTTTTGCTTTTGGCGATATTCCAAGTGGGCTTATTTTTCTGCCGCTCAGTGTATTACTGTTGGGTTTATTGTGAATCAACTGAAGGTCGAGGCGAACTTCGATTTACGTTGTCGTAAACTTTTCCCAAGTAAAGTGTATTAAATACTTCATCAATTATTCAAGTTTTACATTTTTCTTAAAAGGCTATACAGTGCGTAGCTATTATACAAATTATTTTTAAAAATATAGATGACTTATCTTTTACAATTTAATTTGAATGTCACACTTTGTTTTAATACAGCATCGGTGGTCAAGAATAAAGTGTATGAATTCTAGAACATTTTTGCAAACATGAACTATTGTGAATAATATTTCGACGAAATATCTTCAAAAGTTGCGTCGCTTTCAAATTTGGTATAATTTTAACTACGTTTTTTGGCGTTATTTACTTTTGTCGCTTAGCCACTTCTTCCTTGGAGGACCTCAATTAAGCTCTTACTCTTACTATTTGTTTCTTCTCTTGTTTGCGCGTTTTCTTTAATAGTGTAACAAATGAAAACGAAGAGGACGGGAAATTGGTGAAACGATCGGGTGTTAATGAGTATTATGAGAATGTTTGGAATTATGAGTGAGGTGATACTCCGCTCCAGTTTCTCAGCGTAAGAAGTAAAAAAAAAATTTGCTGTACAGAGTAGTTCAGTACAGCTATGGACGAAAGAGTGAACTTTTTTGGGCGGACACAGTTGTACATGATTTTTAAATAAGTGAAGACAACGCGTAGAGCGTCTCGTAGCTCGATCGATTAAGGCGCCGCCCGACAGTAGTGAGACTCCGCTGAGTCGTGGGTTCGAATCCTAGTGCTGCCTAGAGCTGGGCGGCTCACCTTTCCGCGTCTTACTTCACGACGGAGCGGCGGGTCAGCCAGCCCCCTTTAATCGATTCGGGCTAAGGCAGCCCTCGCTCAGAACCGTATCACCCATTTCCTCGGGGAGATATGGGACTCGGATGTTACCTTACAACGCGTACTTACGGCGTGTTTCCTTTCTAACAGATTTTGTTATTATTATGAGTGCCGTCATTCTTCTTATTCGTACAATTTTGATATCGTCGTCTGGAACTGAAAATGTGAGAGAGATTCAGATTACGTGGGATCAACTAGCTTGCATCATCTGTGAGTGAAATTTTTTCTTTCACTAATCTAGTTCAGAGTCCCTTTTGATATATGATCGTCAATAAGCTTCATTATTGACGCCAGCGATGTAGTCGAGACTACCATTACCGAGACCGAGACCAGATAAAAAGGTCTCGAGACCGGTCTCGAGTCCATCACTGATTGCTGCTATAATGGGAATACATTATAATCAGATCTCATTAACTAGCTAATTTTTGTTTACTGAAACACTTGAGAGTTTGAATTTAATTCCTGTTGTAAGATCTACATGTTAGGACTAGTTAAACTTAGAACTACGTACAGTATATGTAGTTGGGTAACATTTATTATTATTATTAAAGAAAAATAATCAGAAAATTACATTTTAAAGGAATGTTAAATTTATTTCCCATTTACTGCATTTCGCTCAAGTAGAGAATGTAGTTGATTTTAAGTTTTTCTCCTGGGCAAAGAATTACCTGTCGTTTAAGTCGAATTTCAAGCGACTTTTACTTGTTTGAAATTAAGGAAAATTTGCTACTTTTTCAATTGCAACGGTTTTGAAGGTTAGGGTCTATTTCAAACCCGTTCAAATACTAATTATAATATAGAATACTTCTATAGTATAATTATTATTATTAATATAGCGTAATCGTGAATGTAGGCGGAAGCCTTTTTCTCGTGAGTGTAACTCGCTTCCATATTAGCTATTGCGTGTCATTCTACGTACAACAAAAAAAAGGTCCCAAAACAATACATCAATTTGAACATTTGTTTTAGTTTTAATGTATTACTTTTGTAAATTTCATTTAAAATAGTTTCCTGTGAGACCGGACTTATGGGACACCCTGTATATATACAAAAGTTCATATATATAAATTATAAATGCAACTTGTATCTGCAGTATAGTAATAGCATTGTATTTAAAGGGAGGTATGGCTTCATCTCCGAATAATAAGGAATGATGCGCAAATCAGAAAAAAATAATGTGTGTGTGTTATTTAACCTCCTTCGTAACGGAGAAAATCGTATGACGATGGGAACCACAGCTTTACGTAGGATCCAAACCTAAAGGTCGCTACATCATCTGAACGGGGAGAACTGTCACCCATTCAACCAGGGTTGTGGAGTCGGTCCAAAATTTTCCGACTCCTACTCCACACATTGTAAAAATTCGACTCCGACTCCACACATTGTAAAAAATCTAAAAATCCGACTCCGACTCCTCACATTTTAAATATACGACTCCGACTCCTCTAGTGTTTCACTCTATAATTATCATAATAATAAGACATTTCATCACCACCACATGAATCGTCAGGTTACTTTCTAGGATAAGGGAACATTCAAATATTAAGAAGGATATTGACTTGTAGATATTATCATATTAAGGGATTTTTATTTTTTCCAATAATATATATATACAGGGTGGGCCGTAAGTTTCCATACATAGGAAAATTTAAACGTTTGTTTTTATGTTTCAGATACCCTAAGAATATGCGTTTGACGAAAGAGCAACGAATTGAAATCATACTGATGGCTGGGTCGGGAAGCAGTCGCATGGTTGCAATGAACTTTAACAGACAACATGGAACGAACATCACACACGACACTGTGGCAAAACTTATTAACAAGTTTCAGAAAACTGGAAATGTTGCAGATCAACCGCGAAGTGGTCCAAGACGTACAGCCACCGATGAAGACACAACAGCTACGATACTTACAGCGCTTACACGGAGTCCCAGAAAAAGTACACGACGGTTGTCTGCAGAAAGTGGTGTCAGCAGATCGAGTATCAGGCGCATTTTGAAAGCAAACAAATGGCATCCATACAAATTGCATATGGCACAGCATTTGAGTGAAGACGACCCGGATAGACGGATGGAATTCTGTGAATGGGCATTAACCAAAGTGAACGAGGATGCAAACTTTTCAACTAAGATCTTGTTTACTGATGAAGCAAATTTTTACGTCAATGGAGAGGTTAATCGGCAAAACATACGTTATTGGAGTAATGCTAACCCTAACTGGCTGAGTCCGACGAAGATGCAAGGTGCCGGTAAAGTGATGGTGTGGGCCGGGATATGGGGTGACAGAATTATTGGACCAATTTTTGTCAGTGGAAATCTTAATGCCGAAAGGTATCTTAACATGTTGCAAGAAGAGATTTTCCCATCCCTGCTAAACGAGGAAGGTAACTTCCCAGTTTACTTCCAGCAAGATGGAGCTCCACCTCATTATGGTCTTCACGTGCGTCGGTATTTGGATCAGCAGTTTCCGGATGCTTGGATTGGTCGGCGTGGTCCTGTGGAGTGGCCTCCCAGATCCCCAGATCTCACCCCCCTTGATTTCTATCTTTGGGGGCACTTGAAGGCCATGGTGTATCAGGAAAAGATACGAGACATAAATCATCTAAAGGAACGTATCACCAACGCCATTACAAGCATAACGTCAACTGTGCTAATGCGTGTTCATCAACAGTGGGGAACACGTATTGAAATGTGTTTTCAAAACAATGGCAACCATGTAGAGCATATTATATAAATAAAAATGGTTGTCCATAAAAAAATGTTTATTTTTCCTATGTATGGAAACTTACGGCCCACCCTGTATATATATATATATCAGTGGCGATTTCTTAATGAATGCAACGCATGCAATGCATGTGTTAAATATGTTCTCTTTTCAGATCTAAGTAAGGATTATAATTGACAAAAATAATTTTCAGAAACTAAAAATAGTCTAAGGCTTCAATCACGCATGTACTGGCTATTGGGCGTAAGCAAAATTATGTCTTATTTCATTAGACAATTAAGAACATTTTTCTGTACACAGATCGAAATACTTGTAGCTAACGCATTCACTAATTCAGTCTGGGTACAGAAAAATGTTCTTAATTGTCTAGTGAAATAAGACATGATTTTGTTTACACCGCCTTGCCTTGGGCAATTTTTTAAGGAGACTTCTCACTATCCATAAGATATTTTTTTTGAGCCTCATAGCTAAATTCAAAAGGCAATATGTTTTAAAATATGCTTAGAAAATTTACTTAATATTTTTACTAAAAATAATTAAAAAGCTTTGTTCTGATTTTTTTTAATTAATGAAAATAATACGGCATGCATTCAGTTTTATAGGTGCATTCACCAAAAGTAACATCTGGCAATTCTGACAAGGCTTCTTTCCAGTACCACCGCCGCAAGCATCCACTTGTGTTCGGTGTTCCCTTTTGTGCTTTAATTATTTTGGATAATCGGTTAAATAAATTATAGCATTGTAGTGCCCATAATGACTGACGATGTGTTTAATCAATTGAAGACTAGAAGATTTTACTCACTCTCTTTTGATGAGAAAAAGCGCATATTGAATAATGGCAGACCGATTCCACATTTGAATTTAATCAAAGAAAATAAAGGCTTCACTAGGAAATTTAATCCTAAGCTGTATGATGATGTTCCCTGGTTATGTGGAAATATTTCAAATAACAAATTGTACTGTTGGTCGTGTTTCCTATTTTCAAGAGATAACTCTGTGTGGAATTCTGTTAGTCGTGGATACGACGATTTAAACAATTTACATCCTGCAATTTCTCGCCATGAAAAATCTCTTGCTCACATAAATGCATTTGTTGATCTTAAAACATTTGGAAAGTCAGAAAGAATTGATTTAATACTCGACAAGCAGAAATCAGTTGCCATTTCCAGACATAACGAAGAAGTTAATAAGAATCGAGAAATTTTGAAACGTTTGATTAGGATAACATGTTTTTTAGGTATGCAAGAATTAGCATTTCGCGGTCACAATGAAGAAGAAAACGCTGACAATAGGGGTAACTATATTGAATTGGTATTTTGTATGGGAGAATTCGATGAAAAGCTTCAAAACCATTTAAAAACTGCGACTGTTTTTAAGGGAACATCATCTGCTATTCAGAATGACATGATTCAATCTATTAGTGCAGTTATGTTAGAACAAATAAAACGTGAGCTTATCGACTGCATGTATGTGGCGATTTTATTAGATGAAACATCTGATGTCAGCTGTTTTTCTCAACTCTCTACTGTTGTTCGTTATGTTAATAAACATGGAGAGATTTGTGAACGATTTATAAAATTCAATGACGTCAGCAATGATAGAAGTGCAGGAGCGATTTCTGATTTATCTATAAGGCAACTAGGTGAACTGGGCTGTTTGGAAAAATTAGTTGCTCAAACCTACGACGGTGCTGCTGTTATGGGGAGCGATCTTAATGGAGTACAAACAAAGATTAGAGAAACTGTACCAGAGGCTATTTTTCTTCACTGCTACGCCCATAAACTTAACCTTGTTTTATCCCAAGCTGTCGCTGAAATTTCCGAATGTAATAATTTTTTTTCAGTATTAGGAAGTTTGTCATCATTTTTCAGCAGTTCAACTAAGCGAACTTCAATGCTTGACAAAGTTGTTGGAAAGCGTTTCCCTAAACTGGCTCCAACGCGGTGGAACTATTCATCTCGTCTAGTTGAAAGAGTTAAGGAAAATAAAGAAGATTTAATAGATCTTTTAAAAAGCATTCTTGAAAACCCAAAGAAATTTGATGAAAAAACAAAAAATAGTGCACGCGGATTGCTTGCTGGTATGGATACTTTCGATTTTAATTTTTTATTAGAAGTATTTTCTTCAATTTTTCCTTTTACTGAATATCTATTTAATGTGCTGCAAACAAAATCTATGGATATTGTGTATAGCTCAATCACCGTTGAAAGCACTATGAAAAAATCAAACAAATAAGGGATACAAAATTTGCAGATATGTGGGACTTGATAACAGAAAGATGTGGTGAACCTGTATGTAAAAGGAAACAGTCTTTCTCCACAAGAGAAGTATAGTCAACTATTTCATGAAATATTCGATAATATACTTCTTCAAATGAAAGAGCGTTTCAGTTCAATGGAAAAATTGGAATTCATTGAGCTTTTAGATTGCAAAAAATTTGAGTTCTATGATGTTACTTTCCCAGAGAGAGCTTTTGAATCTTTGAAAAGAAGCTACAATTCATTTTTTGAGTTTCCTCGTCTCTGTTCTGAATTGTGTGTTTTATATTCGCACAAATCTTTTGCCAAAAAGAATGTTGCTGAGCTCCTAAAATATCTACTGGAAAGCGAAATGCACAAAGTTCTTAAGGAAATATATAAATTGACGAATTTGATTCTAACTATACCAATATCGACAGCAAGTGTTGAGCGATCATTTTCTGCGCTTAAAAGAATTAAAAGTTATTTACGGAGTTCCCAAAGTGAAGAAAGGCTATCTAATCTTGCCTTAATTTCAATTGAAAAAAATTTCCTCAAGAAGCTTATGGAGAATCGAGAGTACTTTTACAATTTGGTCATCGAAGAATTTTGCAGGAAAACTAGGAGAGCAGAATTTCAATTCAAATAATGCTTCACAATTATTTAAGGTAAATTTTAAATTTGTATCTTTTTCTTTAGATCAATTCGGTAACTACTATATATAAATATGTCTAATTTTTTGTTCGCATATTTAAGCCTAACATTAAATGAACTTTCCTTCAAAGAGGTCCCCAAAAGTTTGTAAAACACCTTTAACTTGCTAAGTTCTATGTAAACAATATGCAAAGTTTGGGCAAGAGGGTTAGGCGGATGTTTTTCTTCCATTCCATAACATTGCATGCCTGAACAAAAATGTCACGAGTCGCCACTGATATATATATATATAATATATATATATATATATATATATATATATATATATATATATATATATATATATATATATATATATAAATGAAAAAGATTCTCTTAAACATAATTAAGGTCTAACCAGTAGTAGTCCTACTTAAAATTGAATAACCCTTCTTAACCTAGTGGCTATAACCAGGGTTGTGGAGTCGGTCCAAAATTTTCCGACTCCGACTCCACACATTGTAAAAATTCGACTCCGACTCCGCCCTGAAACGTGCGACTCCACGACTCCACGACTCCGACTCCGACTCCGACTCCACAACCCTGCATTCAACTACTACCCACTGTACTCAGTGTCGACAGTATTTTTGCATGAATTCCAAATAGTTTGCCATATCCCAAACATTAATCTCTCTCTCTCTCTCTCTCTTACAAAAGATTGAGGAAAATTTTAATCGAAATATATATATTTGTGCGTAGTTTATGTAATTGAGATCCTTCTGAAGTTGACTGCATTTGGATTCGAGAACTATTTCTCGTCTGGGTGGAACGTATTTGACTTCGTGGTGACATTGCTCTCTGTTGGAGGAATCGTGGCCCAATATTTTGCTGCATCCTTCTTCTACATTGTCATTTTGAGGCCTTTGAGGTAATCCTCGTGTCTTTCTTACTTCACATAACATAGCTACTGTATTATAGTAATTTGTAGTTTCCATTTTATGGAAAAATTTTGGATTTACTCATTTAAACTTCAGTTTTGTATTACTTGGTAATAGGATAGTTTTAAACGTAATTTTTTATAGCCCTTCTCGAAATTAAACTATTACGCAAACAATATTAGTTAAGAACATCCTCGCAAAAGTCGAAAATATTTCTGTTCATTAACAGAGATTTTTGTTCACAAATGGCCTGTTGGAGTTGGGGAAAGCTGTTCGAAAACCCGTTTCTTGTACATATTTGACTATTTGATGATGTCCAGGGTTGCCACTAGGGCTTTAAAAGCTCTAAAAAACTTTAAATTTCAGATTTTACAAAAAAGGCTTTAAAAGGGCTTTAATTGGTCATGTGAGCTTTAAAAGGGCTTTATTGAGATTTTACTGTTAAGTGTTTAATAATAAATTTGGAAATACTATGCATTTTATTATTCTATTTACAGTGTTTAGTATGAGAAATAAGTTGTGGTTACAATAGGCCTATGATCAGTAATTCTATTGTCACGTTGTCTCTAGATTCAAAATTTTGAAATTAAAGTTATAAGATGACAATGTGGATCATTGCACTTGTAATTAGTTTTGAAATAATTTAATTTTTTATCTAAGGAGTATAAGGAATAAGATAGCTTCAGTTTCATCTGGCCTGTTAGTAAGGGTTTATAAAAAATATTAAAAAATGATGCAATATATTAATATTTTTGCATATATGCATGTTTTAATATAGGTATATATTGAATGAAACTAGGGCTTTAAAAAGCTTTATTTTTGTATATATGCATGTTTTAATATAGGTATATATTGAATGAAACTAGGGCTTTAAAAAGCTTTATTTTTGTGAGAATTTTGGCTTTATTTCAAAATTTGAGTGGCAACCCTGATGATGTCCTGCCCATACCAATTCTAGACTAAAGTTTGAATCAGTTTGTGTCTCGGAATTCTTAAAACTAAGACTTTCATAATTATGATGAATAATTTTGTCGCTTGACTCGATTGTGTAAGAATCGGTGTAATGATAATTCAAAAATGACTACTTGAACAGCACAATATTTACTCAGCTGCGCTCGTTCAACGTAAAATAGTCGCAGAATGATTGGTAAAAATGGAAAATGACTGCGGACTTGGGTGTCCACAGGCGTATGTAATTAACACATTCCAAATTTCTAAAATTTCATTGTAAGTTAAAATTCTTGGCAGTGAGACCACGTTCGAGTATAATTTTAAGGAATATGTTACTTGGGTATGCAAAAACAGGTGATAACTCTAGTTTGAAAACTTTATTAGAATAAAAGAAATACGGTCTAAAGGTTAGTGTGCAGCACAAAATTCCTTGGGAATCGTATATACTTGTTTACAAAGTTTAGATCACATCTTAATCTGTTATTTATTTAAGTGGATTAAATCGTTTACGTCACTGTGTTAAGAAAGCGTTTGATTTTGAAACGATCTGTGGCTCGCATGACTTAAATGCCTTGTCTTCGATGCTTTGTTAGGTTACTTCGCCTGTTCAGATTTCGAAGGAGATACAGAGATATTTTCCAAACTCTCGCCATTCTTTTGCCAAGAATTCTCTCGACTATAATTGTAATATTTATTATATATTACTTCTTCGCTATTGTGGGAATGGAATTATTCTCAAGCTATGATATGAAGAATTGCTGTATGTGAGTAGGAAGTTCTCTTACTTTTAGTTGCTATATTCGGCTTTCAGCTTAATTATAGTTTCATGTTCACTTGTTCAGTCATAAAGAAGATTATTAAATAATTATTAGCTGATTAATTGGGAGCCATTGTTAAATTTTTGGTATTAAATAAAGGTAATATCTGTGGAGTGAACTGCAGAAGACGATTAACATTTCCTTTTAATCACTGTAATCATAATTAGAAGAACTTTAATCCTGCACCACAATGTTAAAATGTAAAAGGCCTTTTCATAAGAATCATTGAATCGTTATATGTAGTCTTTTAAATAACACTTCTATCTACTTCCTCAGAAATACAACTGTGGAGCAATATTACAAAGCAGATAACGCAACCATGTACAGTAACTTTTATTATTTGAACAACTTTGATAATTTGTTGATATCCGGAATCACACTTTTTGAACTGACAGTTGTTAATAACTGGTTCATCATCATGGAAGGTACGTTGTGTCTCGTGCATTACACACACACACACACCACACACACACACACACACACCTGTATACAGGGTGTTCATAAAGTTCCTATCTGTTTCAGTGAAAACGCAGCAAAAAGGGTAAAATTCAATAACAATATAATAGAAGGCATACATTTAATGAATACTTAAGCATATGATTCTAGATGAGCGCCATCAGTATTTCTACAGAGTTCGAATCTGTCAGCAGCATTGCGGAACACATTTTGGAGCTTGACAGGGGTTATTTTTGTAACTGCTCTTACGATACGAGCACGTAAATGTCCCAGCTTCATTCAGATGGCATTTTAAACACCGTCGTCTTTCAACAAGATGGGGCACCTTGTCATTACGCAAACATTGTTCGGGAGTACCTAAATGAACGATTTCCAAATCGGTGGATCGGACGTGGAGGCAACAGATCCTGGGCGGCTCGATCTCCTGACATAACGCCCTTGGATTTCTCTTTGCATGGGGCTTTATCAAATCAAACGTCTATCAAACGAGGGTTACAGATCTGCAAGATTTACGTGCTCGTATCGTAACAGCAGTTACAAAAATAACCCATGTCATGCTCCAAAATGTGTTCCGCAATGCTGCTGACAAACTCGAACTCTGTAGAAATACTGATGGCGCTCATCTAGAATCATATGTTTAAGTATTCATTAAATGTATGCCTTCTATTATAGTACAGGGCTATTCAAAATAATTCATCCGATTTCAACTGAGAATACTTCCGTACCTATCAACCGTGCATCAACTGGGCATACACCACATGAAAGAGGAAATCTCCGAGTTTTACAAGATCACCGCGAGAGGGCTCCAAAGTCACGCCGTGGCCTAGCCTAGCAACAAACAGTCAGTGTGAAAATGGCGTCCGCACAGCAGAAGGCGTTTTGTGTGTTGCAGTTTTCGAGCTGTAAATCGGTAGTCACAGTGCAGCGTGAGTTTCTGTTCTGATCTGTTCTGTAACGTCGACGAAACTCACGCTGCACTGTGACTACCGATTTACAGCTCGAAAACTGCAACACACAAAATGCCTTCTGCTGTGCGGACGCCATTTTCACACTGACTGTTTGTTGCTAGGCTAGGCCACGGCGTGACTTTGGAGCCCTCTCGCGGTGATCTTGTAAAACTCGGAGATTTCCTCTTTCATGTGGTGTATGCCCAGTTGATGCACGGTTGATAGGTATTATCAGTTGAAATCGGATGAATCATTTTGAATAGCCCTGTATTGTTATTGAATTTTACCCTTTTTGCTACGTTTTCACTGAAATAGACAGGGACTTTATAAACACCCTGTGTATATATGATATAATATATTCGAATGGGTTCAATTTATCTAAACTTCGTTCGTTTACGGACAAACTTGTAGGGAACATTAATTATTACCATATGGAGCCCTCCTAAGAAGAAGTGGCTAAGCGACAAAACTAAAAAAATTAGTTTGATAATTTAAGGAAATAGTTATCTTAACGTGTGATTATTATCTTCAGATTGAACTCTGGAAATTAAGTGTTGAAGTTGATCATTTCTAGTTGCTAATTAATAAAACTAAAAATTATCGTGTCACTTCAGGCTACGCATCGATGTCTGGCGAAGGGAGTCGGTTGTACTTCATGATCTTTTATCTAGTGATGATGGTGGTGTTGTCCATTGTCGTCGCCTTCATCATCGAAGCGTTCACCTTCCGAATGCGCTATAATGAGGAATTCAAGGATGACACCAAAGGTAAAAGTACAGTTACTGCAGCTAACAAACAAGGGTCACAAAGTAGATGGAAGTTAGTTCAGAAGTATTAGAATAGTATTTCTGAATTTTAATAATTGGACTTTTACGTCTTTTATTAGAAATTAATTTTAATAGGGTGAAATATGTTTTCATTAATACTTTTGTTCGTCATGACTACATCTCGGTAGCCAAACGTATTAAAGTTGGTGAAAGACGCCCTTTCCAAGTATAGCTGCGGGGATGCTTTTCTAATGATAGGAATAACTTAACATCTATGTCGGGTGCATTCAAATTTGGTGGAATGAATGGATATATTTTGTTAAGCTAGTACTTCCTTCCGGCTTTTCACGTGCACTAACCTTTAGTGGGCGTGGTATTCTTAGTTAATGTGTGACTTTGTGAAAAATAAATTAAAACTTCTGTTATATGACTTTACGATATTATTTGTAGAGATACGCGTTTATTTTATTCACAAACACGGATACTTTCAACACAGTTTGCACTAAATTTAACACACGACAGGAAACTAAGGGTCCATTTCATGACGACAGAATGGGATTGTTAGTTAGGGTTCTGTTTAGTCCAGAGCATTTTTTAACCTAGTGAGTGGGCGACATGAATGTCACCCAGTGAAGAAAATTTGCCCAGTAAATGAAATTTTAGGGTACTGGGCGACAAGGAACTTTCAAAATTTGTAAAAATAGAATTGTCTTGGAAGCCATATAAATACATATAATACGTGCACTATGCCGCAATTAGAACTGTTTATCCTAAATGTAAATTTGAAATTTACATTGAATATTTATATATCTATATAAATAATGCTAGTGTTATTTCAGACCACACGGGGATGGAGGCCTGATTAGGAAACATCTGGATCCATAGTATCCTTAATCCAGGGGTGTGCTGGGACCGGTTCGGTCCGGTTCGCCCGAACCGGTTAAATTTTGATTGGATCACAGAACCGTTTGTTTGTTTTTAACAAATATTTAAGTCAGTAGAAATTTACTTATATCAAATTTTTTTTTTCATTTTTTCAGGATTTTATAGAAAAATATAGGTAGTATCACAAGCAGTGATCGTTTCAATATTTAATTTTATTTTTTGATGAAAATTTTTTATTTTTAGATAATTATGTCATTAGTGAGTATAAAGAGTATGTTAAATAATTTCTGCCAAAATGTTACAAAATGCTGTTTGGGAAAGCTAAAATGCGTTGGTTTCCGGAGCTCTGCCCCTGACCCCGCTGGGGGAGCTACCGCTCACCCCAGAACCCCTAGCTTAATGACTCGCGCCATCGGCGCTCGCCGATTTACACTCCTGTTATCAGAACCGGTTGTTAAGAAATTGGTAGCACACCCCTGCCCTAATCCCCACCCCCACTTCCCGAGCTCCCTTTGCTTTGTCCGGAGCGATAGGGCGCGTCCCTCTGTGGCGAATGTGGGAATGCACCTTTCTTCGGTGTAAGGGCTTTCTCTGCCCTCGTGGACCATTGAACCCGTTTGCGGACCTGGCTGATCTCCTGCTTCTATTTCTTTCTTTCTCCTTTCACCCATTCTTTTTGGCGTTGTTTTTGGACCTTGATTTTGACCCCTTCCTAGGCCCTTGGGTGTGGGAGGTGGTTGCCCTGCACCCTTGTCGCTTTTCAACCAAACCCAAGCCCTGTCCCTGTCACCTTTCACCGCACGTTGGATGAGAGTGGCCGCCTTTCAGGCACGGAGACTGGGTACGGGTGTATCTCCTCTGCGTGACATATATTGGCGGTGGGACCGAGTGTGCCTACGATTCTCCTTTCCCTTGTTGGAGTCAGTGGTGGCTGGATGCGCGCGGGGGATGAAGTTTTCTTTTTGTTTGCTGTGGATACTTCTCCCCCTCGGCTAACGACTACTGCTTCTCATTCTCGGACTACTACTACTCTCAACACTCGGGTGGTGGGCAACCAGGCCCTCGAGTCCTCTACCACTGGAAGACCGCAACCTGATGGGGTTGACCCCCCCTGTGGGAGCGGAACGCTTGCACTCTACTTTTCCGTTGCCGACCCCAGTCCGTCCCTCGAATATGTCCTTGGACCTACACACACTGGAGCAGGGGTCTCGCCCCGGCCCCAGCTCCACCCAGGACTTGCCCCCAAAACCCGGCTTCTTGCTCTCCCCATATGTCCCCCTCACCCGTCGTCGGTCCACCTCCCCACGGAGAGAGCCCTGGCATTCACGTCCATCCTATCGACCGTTGGATATCCCAGTTCACTTCGACTCTACAGCCTCCCTCTCCCTTCCAAGTATCCACAAATTCCCGGTGATCCGGCCTATATCTGGGTCCCTTCCGACCAGTGTTGGGCACTAAAGCGTTAATCCGATAACAGTTAATTAACGAAGTTAACTTTTTTTAACGGACTGTTAACGGAAGTTAATTTCCATTTATCGTTATCGGACCAGTTAACGTCCGATAACTCGATATTTAGTCTATTAAAGTCCGTTAACACGTTAACTGCGAGGAGTCATTCACGGAAGATCACCGCTCCGCGAATGAATTCAAACCGCCATAACTTCAGTCTGCCAATTCCGTCCTCTGCCGCAGTGGAACGGCTCTTCTCTCTCGGCAAGGACATCCTGAGGCCCAAGAGGTCAAGACTGGCAGTTGGGCCTAACTTTGAGAAGTTGGTCTTTCTGAAGGGCAACCAGCACATTGTGTCAGTCTTTAATAAATGTGCCTAAAATTTAATTTTACCTTTCAGTTCCCGCCATAATAATTCTCTGGTAAATTAAAATTTAGTTAATGGTTAGTGGTTACAAGGTTTCAAAACATGTAATCAGTACATTTTTATTAAAAATAAAAAAAAAGTTAAGCAAAAAGTTGCAAAACTTGATAAAAATACAGTTAAATACCTATTTATTGCTGGATTTTGAATAAATAAACATTTTCTATGGGTTTTTAAAGCTTTTTTCCTTGATTTTTTTAAATGTTAGTAAAGAAATAGTTATCGTTAACGGATTATCGTTAACTTCCGTTAACTTTGTAGTAAAATTATCGGATTATCGTTATCGGAGTTAAAAATTGGGGTTAACGGATTATCGTTATCGAAGTTAACTTTTTGGTTAACGGTGCCCACCACTGCTTCCGACCAACTCTGAATGGACGTTCCAGGCGATCCGAACCCACAGCAACTCCAGCCGCTATGATGTACGCCCACAGAGGGATGGCTCCCTCGTAAAATCACGCTCAGCCGCAGAAACAAAAGTCCTACTCTCCGTCATTGAGGTCCTTGGATGCTGTGTCAGTTTTCTCACACCCTCGCCTGAACCAGAGTCAGGGCAGTATTTACGGCACCCGCCTATTATTGATCGCAGTGAACGAGCTCCTGGAGGACCTCTCACCCCAGGGAGTCACTAAGATTTATCGCTTCACATCCCGACAGGGAGGCACCCCTTCCCCCACCCCGCGTCTGCTCCTTACGTTCAATACCTTAATCCCTCCCGACCGCATTGTAATTGGGGTATGGGAGACCGCGCGTCATGCGAGTTTTCTGTCCGCCCATACATCCCAGACCCGACCCGTTGCTTTAAATGCAACAAGTTTGGACACGTTAGTTCCGTTTGTCGGCAGCCGCATCAACTGTGTGTGCATTGTGGACAAATCGCTCACCCTGACAGGTGCTTGAACACACCCAAATGCTCCAACTGTGAAGGCGCACACCTCTCTTCATCCCGCGAATGCCTTTTCTTCAAGTTCGAGGAGGTCCGAGGCCTGCAGGTAACGGACTTCCTTACCCCCCGTGAGGCACGAGACAGGGTGCGGAGTCGGGAGGTGAGGCCGGGGGTGTCTTACGCCGCTGCTCTCGGTTCTGTCATCTCAGCACGCCGCCCTGGCCTGCCACCGAAACCCCCCCTCGACCACGGCTCCCTATCCCTCCCAAAGGAAATCCTCGCAGGACCCGACGGTCTCCTGTCCCTCCACCATCCCTTCTCTTCACGCACCTCACCTGCCACAAACCGCCCAAGAGTCTGGGAACAGGACACCCAGGCCCCATCCACCTCAAACCCTGCCCTCCCATTACTCTCTACATACGCCCGAACCTCCCGCCCGGAGCAAGCCGACGAGGCGGAGACGCCGGAGCGAGTCGCCAGACCCTCCGTTCTTTCAACGTGTCTCTCCCTCTTCCCCTAGAACCAAGAAGACGGTTCGGACCCTCACACTGCCCACTACGTTTACAATGTCCATCTCTCCCCACCGCGGAAGTCCCACCACTCTACCCCAACAGACTCTGACAATAGTTGCCGAAACCCATGACCCGCCCCCCACGACGAGACCCAATTTGAACAATATCTTCTCCCCCGAGAATCCAGTGGATGCGGCCCTGGCGGAGCTACACGGTGTGACCGAGGGGAGCTCGGCCGCGCCCATGAGTCTCATGGATCTGCCGTTGCCTCCTGGTGCCATTTTTCCACCCCTCCACGAGACCACTCTGGTTCACCTCCTTCCACCCCCGCAGTACCTACCCCCCCCCCCCCCCCCCCCCCCCCCCCCCCCCCCCCCCCCCCCCCCCCCCCCCCAACATCCCTGACCCTCTCAGCCCACGACGTTCCTCTGACTGCCGTGATCCACGCCTCCGGTCTCGCTCGGCCGACTCGACCCCGCAACCTCCGCGGGGATCGACTGGCCGACCGATTCCTTCCCTGGTGAACGGTAGATAGCCAGCCATGCTCCTGACCCATCCTTCACCTTCGCGAACTCCAGATCTCCCTTCACACTCCAACCTCCTAGCACCTACACCTTTACCCATCCCCCTTCATCAACTAATGGATCCCCCGAAAACCACAATAGTACACTGGAACTGCAGAGGAATATTCGCGAACTATGAAGGCCTTAACTCCTTGATTGCCACTTCCCGTCCGGTGTGTGTCTGTCTCCAGGAGCTAATCCTGGGGACCAGGCCCATGCCCTGCCCTACTGGATATTCCTGCATCGCCACCCCGCCTCCTACCTGCACTCGAAGGGGGCTGCCATTCTCATACACCACGCAGTCCCCTTCCACAATCTATCCGGTCCCCGCTACAGGTGATTGCCGCCCGGCTCTCCCTGGATAGACAGTACACCGTCTGCTCAATCTACCTCCCTCCCCACCCTCAAGTCTCCCGCGATGACCTGGTGGAAGTCGTACAACTACTCCCAGGCCCTTTTTACTACTGGGCGATTTCAATAGTCGCCACCCCTCGTGGGGCGACACACACTCCACCTATATGGCCCCAACCCTGATTACTGTCATGACCGAGCTCTCCTTCGAGTGCCTCAATGATGGCTCTCCTACATTCTACCATGCCACCACCTGCACTCCATCCTGTATAGACCTGTCCCTCGTTTCAACTGATGCCCTCCTAGATTTCACGCATGGCAAGTCCTCCGAGAGGACTATGGAAGTGACCATTTCCCCATTCAACTCACGCTCAATCGCCCGACCAGACTGTTCGGGTACCGGTAAGGTGGATTACTACCAACGCGAATTGGGCCCGCTTCCGCGACAACACATATACAACCCTTACAACTGCCCACTTCCCATCCATCGACGAGTGCATCGCATATTTCGAGTCCGTCGTTATAGCGGCTGCAAGCACTAGCATCCCACGATCCTCCGCCTACCCCCGCGCCCGACGGGTGCCTTGGTGGACCCCGGAGTGCGCGGAGGCCGTGCGCGCCAAGAAGAAGGCTACTCGGCGCTTCTACCGGACGCGACTCCCCATCCATCGCACGGAGATGCAGCGGGCCAGGGCCATCGCCCGCCGCACAATGAAGACAGCGCGCCGAGCCTCTTGGCGTGCCTTTGTGTCCGGCATCACCGCCACCACACCTTCGGCTACCATCTGGAAGAAGGTACGGGGTGTCGAGAGGCGACATGTCCCCTCCCGACCCCCGGTCCTCCGGACTAACGACGGACTCCTATACGAGCCCAAGTCGGTGGCAACCCACCTCGCTTCTACCTTCGCCGCCGTTTCTTCCTCTGCAGTCGATTCCGTACCCGCCCCTAACGATAGCGGGCACCTACAAGCGGTTGTTTACCATGCGTGAACTACAGGCGGCACTGGCCTCTCGACGATCCCCTTGTCCCGGTTCGGACGGTATTCTGTATTGCATGATCCAGCACATCCACACTACCTTACAAATTTCCCTGCTAAACCTATACAATCACATATGGATAGAGGGCGCCTTCCCCTCCAGGTGGAAGGAGGCCCACGTCATCCCTATCCCAAAACCCGGCAAAGATTCCCTGGACGCCACAAACTACAGACCAATCGCCCTGACGTGTTGCCTGCAAAATTCTTGAAAAAATGGTCGCTACGCGATTATCGTTCGTCCTTGAAAATAGCAATTCCTTCCCCGCTACCCAGTCCGGCTTCAGACAATTCCGCTCCACCACTGATCCCCTCCTGCTCCCCAGCCGAGACATACAGGATGCCTTCGACAATGGACAGTTCGTACTGTCAATTTTTTTCGATATTCAGAAGGCCTATGACACCACCCGTCGAGCAATGATCCTCAGTCAGCTCCGACATCTAGGCCTCGTCGGAGCCATGCCGACCTTCATCAGGGGCTTCCTTTCCTCCCGAACCTTTAAAGTCCGGGTGGGCTCAGTCCTCTCTGACACCTTCGTGCAGGAGGACGGGGTCCCACAGGGAAGCATCCTCAGTGTTCTCTGCTTCTCCGTCGTCATGAACACGGTCTCAAAATGCCTTCCACCCACCATCCGCTCTTCCATCTACGCGGATGACCTTGCGATCTACTTCGCAGGGCGAGAACCGTCCGTCGTTCAACGGCAAATGCAGCTCGCCATCTACCGGGTGGAAAGGTGGGCGACGTCGGTGGGTTTCCGCCTCTCCACCCCAAGTCCAAGTGTATGCTCTTCAGTAGAAGAAGACCCACAACCCTTCCTCTTCCCTCTGTCACATTATACGGCAGTCCTCTTGAGGTGGTACCCTCCACGCGTTTTCTGGGCATGACCCTAGACCGACGGCTCAACTGGGTTCCCCATCTCAAGCACCTAAAGCAATCCCTTCGACGCCCCCTCGCTCTCCTGGATCACCTCTCCCACACCACATGGGGTGCAGATCGACGCTCTCTTCTTCGCCTTTACACTTCCATGGTACAGTCGAAGCTGGACTATGGTAGTGCAGTTTACGGTTCAGCCTCCAACGCCCGCCTCCGTATCTTGGACCCGGTACTTAATAGAGGCCTCCGCCTCGCCACCGGTGCTTTCCGCTCCTCCCCAGCCTCCAGCCTCCACGTGGACTGCGATTATCTCCCTCTCGCCCTCCGACGGGGTCTACTCCTCATGAGGACATACCTCCGTGCACAGAGGCTACCTTATTCGCTTCTGGGCACGGCGGTTTCTGAACTACCACCCAGGGACGGAGCTGGCACTTCACTGAAGTGGTCCGCTCTTTCCTTGACCTTTTCAACATGCCCGCCCCCTCGGTTATCCCCATTTCATACAGCATCTACCCCCCTGGCTCCTCATCCCTATCAAGTTTTGCAGGGATCTGTGTCTCCTACCGAAGAATACCACGAGCGCCACGGTATACAGGTCACTCTTCCGCGAACACGCAACCCAACACCCGGACGCAGTCGCCATTTATACAGATGGTTCCCGCTCGGAAGCTGGTGCGGCCTCCTCAGCGGTGATTCTGTCCCAGCCGCTTTCCCGGGGCGTCAGCCTGCCCCGCGAGGCCTCCGTTTTTTCGGCGGAACTTTTCGCGATTACGGAGGCCCTCGACATTGTGCGCACCCACTCTGCCAGCTCCTTCGTCATTTATTCAGATTCCCAAAGCGCACTTCTCTCCCTAGAAAGATTTAACCCTCCTCACCCGCTCGTCTGTACCATCCAGCAAACCTTCCACTTTTTAACGGCCTTCCAACACAAGACAGTCGCCTTCTGCTGGGTCCCGGCTCATGTCGGCATCCAGGGTAACGAGGAGGCGGACCGCACGGCAAAGACGGCCTGCTCACTGCCGGCCTCCTCCCGACCCCTCCCCTTCTCCGACTTCTTCCCGACTCTCCGCTCCCACTTCCGCTCCATATGGCAGCGGGAATGGGACCAGGCCACACAAAATAAACTCCACATGATCAAGCCACAAATAGGATACTGGGCCTCCTCATTCCACCGGTCCCGCCATAAAGAAGTAATTCTAGCCCGTCTCCGCCTAGGCCACACCCGCATCACCCACGGACACCTTATGGCGAAATCGCCAGCCCCGCTTTGCCCTACCTGCCATGCCCCTATCACTGTCATACACCTCCTGGTGGAATGCCCAAACTTGTCCGCTCTTCGTCGCAGGTGTTTCCCTCTCTCGGCCGAAAATCCCATACCCGACCGTCTACGATCCATACTCGCCGAAGGCCCCCACTTTTCAACAGAAGCGATTTTCTTCTTCCTCACTCACTCCCATCTGCTCCATCGCATCTAAGACCATACCCCTCCTACCCACTATCCAGCAACTGACCCTTACTCACCCCCTAGTCTACCACCCCCAACACAGTAACACCACCCACCCACTGCCTCGCCGAGATATGTACCGCTTTCTATAAGTACGAATCAGCGATAAATTAGAGAAAGAAAAAAAAACTTCCCGATCTGCCTTTGTCGCCCACTGGGAAAAGTTTAAAAAGTGCTCTGGTTTAGTCTATATCTTTGAATAACCTCTGAAGAAATTCCTCATGCCAATAAAACATATTGGTTCCGTTACCATGCCAATAAAAACATATTGGTTCCGTTTAGTAACTTGTCTTTTGTAATTTTTTTTTCTGTTTTCTCAGAATCTGAAAACATTAAAATGAGCCTAGTTCTTGCCAAAGAAGAATTAGACTTCATTTATTCTGGAGAGAAGAGCATGTCCTGTCTGCAAGATTATGCAGCTGGTCTTAATGTCAGTGTAAGTAATTGTCTTTTCATTTCATTATGGCACTGAAGCGTATTAGTTTTAGTGTAAAGAGGTTGTTTTATTAGTAAGTATATTATATTGTTAACGTTTTAATTTTTTTAATATTTAAGTATTTAGTTAAAATCAAGGGGCGTAGCGAGACATTCAAAAACTATACGCACGACGAGGTCGTGAAAATCGAAAATGCATCAAACTTCACAAGAAATTGTATTTATTTGTAAATAAAATAAATAACTACACAAATTAATAAAACGTAGAATACTAGACTTAATTTGAAATTTTAACAATAATTATTAAAAGATGACTCGAGTACAGTTTTAGGTATTGTGCAGTTTATTAGTTATATAAAAAGCAATACTCAATAATTAATATACGGATCAAAGTTAATTGCAATATTTCACATTCTCTCATTAATTAATGCGCAGCTGTGAATTAATATACAATAAATCAATTCTCACGTATTACTATTAATGCTGTAATAGCAACTAGTCACACGGGTTTTGTCTTGGGCTAAGCTACACACCAATCGTTATTGTAAGAATGTTTTTACGTTACATTTCATTTGGAGAACATGAAGCCACTGGGGCCTATCGAGAATAATCCAAGCCATGAAATACATTTTAATAATAAAATCTTGCAAAATGTCAATCTCGAGTCGGCTAATTAACGTATAACTATTTACTACCACCAAAGTAGCCTACATAACTTAAGCTAAGAATATATACTATATACCGTTTATGCAGTCTACAAACTATCTATCTCACTCATGAAAATGTCTAAATTTTTCTCAAAATTGACTAACGAGCTACTGTTTACCACAGCGGTTCTCAACCTTTTCCTTCTGTACCCCTTGAATTCTTTCAAGGGATTTTCTGGATTTTCGAGAGGCATAAAGGATTTTTACTTTCTTTACGACCATGTGACTTGTGGCCGTTTGTTAATTGTATATATAATTAAAAGGGTTATATCATGACTCTCGCGTACCCCAGGTTGAGAACCACTGGTTTATCACATCATATAGCAAATCATTCCAAAAATCTACTACTATATGACTGAAAAAGTATTTTCGTAGATCGAGTCTACGAGTCTGTTTTCTAATTTTTTATTATGCCCATGAGTTATCCCATCATCCTCTAGTGAGAAAAAGTTAGGTACATTTAAACTGTCCAAACCTGAAAACATTTTGAACATCTGTATCATATATCCCCTCATACAACATATCTCAAAACTAAACATGCCTAGTTCCTTTAATCTTTCCCTGTATTCCAATCTTCTTAGGTTAGGGATAAGCTTGGTTGCCCTACGTTGCACACCTTCAAGCATATTAATATCATGTCTAAGGTGAGGGGACCAAGCTTGAATGCAGTATTCTAAGTGAGGCCTAACGTAAGAATTATAATTTACAGATGATTTCCTTACTCTTGTAATTAACATTCCTCTTAATAATACCTAACATTTTATTTGCTTTATTTCTAGCCTCTGAGTACTACTAAGAAAATTTTAGATCACTACTGACTATAACACCAAGATCTTTTTCCTGTTTAACATCCTCTAATCAGTTCCCTTGCATCTCATAACTAAAGTTTTCATTATTTCTACCAAAATGGATGACTTTGCATTTTTGAACATTGAATTCCATCTGCCATTTATTAGCCCAAGCAACGTTTAGCTGACTAATGTTGTGCGTATAAACACGTATGTATTAGAGCAGGGTTCTGATCAATCAGTTAATCATTATTTCGAATTTAATCATTAATTAATCCAAAAAATATTTTTAGAAAAAAAATGAGAAGCGATTAATTTTCTTCATAATTTCGGCATCATTTTACCTTAAGTTTTGTAATGTATCATTTGAATTTGGCGCCTTTTTGCATGTAAAACTGTCTAAACCGCCCATGCCTGATTTCTTGAACTAAAGCAAACTAAATGTTTTCTTCGGTCTTATCTCACGGAACAGAAACACTAAAGCTCTCTCTTACTCTTTTCAGAAGTATTTAATTTTTAATAATTTTTTGTCAATTAATCATTGATTGATTAGAAAATTTAATCATTCATCACTTTTTCCTAAAAATGATTAATTAACCATGCCCTAGACTACGTATGTTCGTATACACTGGTAGAATCGAGACGCAGTGATTCTCAGTACAATAATATATTGTAAATGAAAAGATGTTATCTGGTAACCGGTCATGAAAATTTAAAAAAAAAAAACTGCGCGTATAATGCGTATGCCTAGTTACGCCACTGATTACTAACGCTTGAAATACGTTTTCTTGCTGTGTGTTCAAGGATTATTATGTCATCACTTTCGTCAGGCTGCCGTACAAATGTCGGTTCAAATGCAAGCCATTCTATTCGGGGGACATTTTTACGGCCGCTGCCTTGGCCCTTCCTTCCTGCGTAAAGAAAAGTGCCATTGTTAAATTTTATGGTTAATTTCACAGGTTCTTCTTCTTCCTCACGCGAGTCGTAAAAGACGGCTGTACTGGGATCCCTGGGGATGGGGGTTGTATCTTCCACCTCCCTGTGCGAAATAGGGTTGAAGGTTGGGCTGGGGTACCATCTCTGCAACCCATAAACTTTAGAATTGGGCAGTGTGGAATGATAAATGTATAAATGATGATGCAAAGAGGGTGCGAGTGTCGAAGATGTGTTGGAACGGACGTTTTGACTATATACTGTTCTTGATCTCCGCGAAATGAAGCTGAAAGGGAATGTTTACGTTGAATGGAAAGGAATGAAGGAATTTATGTAATAAATAAGGTAAATGCTATTAATTTTGGTTAAAAAGCCTCCATACTTCCAAGGGCATAGTCAGATGAGAGTACTGTAAATATATTAATGTCAACGTCTATCTAAATTGTAAAACTGTCACTCGTATTCTTTTCTGAATAAAATTTGAATTTTAATAAAAGGTGTAAAATTGGGTATGGAGGTAGGAGAAGAGGTAAGAGGGGTTTTGCTTCACAAATAAAAGATGTAGCATGAGCATATGAGGGAATATAAATGTGTTAATGATATACAGGGTGTACATAAAGTCAGGATCTATTTTTGTGAAATAATTATTTTTTTCTATTTTTCTTTTCAGAAGCCCTTAGAATGAATACAGAAGAGCGTGTGGCGATAGTAATTTGGCGAATCGAAGGAAAGAAATACAATGACATCAGAGAGAAGTTTAGAAGATTTCATAAGCCGGGGCCAATAGACAAGACAATACGAAAATTGGTGAACAAATTTAAACGAACGGGATCTGTAAATGATGAAGCAAGATCAGAACGACCGTGTATGTCAGATCTTACCGTGAATGCAGTACGCGGAATTATCACTGAGTAGCCACGTACGTCCGTTCGTGCTGCATCACACAGACTCGGCCTCCCGACGTTATCTGTGCACAAAATTCTGAGTTAATTTGCAGAAGAAAAGCTATCATTTGCAGGTTTTACATGATTTACATGAAGATTTCCCTCGACGAAGTGCTGTGTGTGCTGATCTCGTAGAACAAATCTGGAGTGATAATTTAATGGACAACATTCTCTTTAGTGATGAAGCCACTTTCCATACGTGTGGAAAAGTAAGTCGCCATAACTGTCGAATTTGGGCAGATGAAAGACCGAATGATTTCGTCCAAAATTGGGAAAGAGACTCGCCTAAAGTTAATGTCTGGATGGGTTTAACAAAATCTAAGGTTTATGGTCCTTTTTTCTTTGCTGAAGCTACAGTTACGGGGCTTATTTATCTGGACATGTTGTAGCAATTCCTTGAACCTCAGCTGATTGGGGATAGGATTGTTAGTACCGTCGTCTATCAACATGATGGTGCTCCTTGTCACTATGCCAAAATTGTTCAGGATTATCTAAATGGACGTTTTCCAAATCGCTGGATCGGACGCGGAAGCAACAGACCTTGGCCAGCGAGATCACCAGATTTAACCTCTTTAGATTTCTTTGCATGGGGCTTTATCAAATCGCACGTCTATCAGACGAAGATTACGAGTCTTGAAAACTTACGTACACGTATACGAACTGCTGCAGATAACATAACCCCGCAAATGCTCCAGAATGTGTTTAGAAATGCTGCGGAACGATTTGAGCTGTGCAGGGATACTGATGGGCGTCACGTCGAATCCTACTCTTAATTATTTAATAAATGTTACCACTTTATCATTTTATGATTGAATTACATATAATTTCCAAGTGCTTCACAAAAATAGATTCTGACTTTATGTACACCCTGTATATCTATATGCTAAGTTTAAGTTAAAAAAGAGAGTGAAAATAGCAATGATTGTAACCATATATGCGTAGAAGAGAAGGATGATTTCGGGAATATGCTTAAACGATGTGATTGGAACCACGAGGATTGCGTATAGAGTGATTGTAATGGGTGGTCGGAATGTGGAAGTTGGCCCAAAGCCTGGGATGATTGAGAAGTATAGTGTGCCCAGAATGAATGACAATGACGATAGAATGAGAATTATGTATAAAAGGAGGGATCCGTTTTAAGTTCGGAATTAATAAATGATTAAAAAAAAGAATTTCGGTGCTTTTCGTGCTTTAAACTTTAAAGAACATCAACACACGTATGCGCCTCGGTGGTGTAGTGGTTAACATTGGCCCCGGGCTCGAAACCAGGTGACGATAGACGGCGCGCAGCAAAACCCAGCTGTTCAGCTCCCACGCAATAAAAATTGGTTGATAGATAAATGGGTACCATGGATTATTGGATAGTCTAATGATTAAGAGGCTGGGCTGCTGCTGCTGCTGCTGCTGCTGCTGCTGCTGCTGCTGCTGCTGCTGCTGCTGCTGCTGACGTGACATCGAGTCTGGGCGAGGACTTTGTAATTTCTGATCATCCGTGGTGGGGCGTGGTTCGGATTCCACGTTAAACTGTAGGTCTAAGTGGAGTGACGAGCTTGACCTTCGTCAGAATGAACAATTCGGGCAGAATCTTAACCAAGATAAGCCAAGGTTAATCAAGGTTATATATATATATATATATATATATATATATATATATATTATATATAACGTATTCAGGTAAATATATATATATATATATATTATATATATATATATATATATATATATGGGCTACGTAGTGGCCGATGTCGTAACACCGCTTCTCGGAGATCAGCGAAGTTAAGCGACATTGGGTCTGGGTAGTAGTTGGATGGGAGACCGTCCTCTGCGCCCAGATCATGTAGCGACCCGTGGTTCGGATCCCACGTAAAGCTGTAGGTCCCCTCCGTCATATGACCTTAGATGTTGCGAAGGAGGTTAAACAACCCCAATTAAAAAAAATATATATATATATAATAACGTATTCGGGTAAGGAAATTGTTTAGGGTACCTTCCCGTACGCATTTGTGATCTCATGACGTAAAGATGCTTAGAGAACTTTGAGATTTTGTTGAACTCCAGGATCTTATTGACTGGGTGTCAAAGATGAGACGGGGGTCCGAGTCAGATATATACAATATATTTTAACTGGGAGGCGTTTGGGTGATTCTGATTCTGGTTTATACCAAAAACAAATAAAAATTCTGTCTCGTCATTGCATTTCAGTACAAATGTAAATGTACTTAATATTTTAGAACATGTTTTTATTTGTAATTTACACGCAGAAGCAAACTTTAGTTCATATCCTAATCAATTTTTATTTGAACTTAAGTCTGGCTCGTAATCAAGAATAGGCCTATTATGACACAACTCATTGACAGGGAGACGTTTGCTTTGTGGGGGAGCGGAGGCGTACCAAATTTGTCCTTCAGAGAAGGATCTACAAAGAGCTTATTTCTTCCTGGCTGAGGGAACACAGGGAATCTACCTCTGACTTTTATCATCTATTGAGGGAAAGAAGATCTTCCTCTTCTCTTCTTCCTTCTTCCAACACCACCTCTCCGCTACACCGCAGCCCTTTCGACCAACCAAACAACGTTACTTTGGAGGAACTTTCTTCCCAGCATGAAATCTTTAATGACGATGAGGAACTGCTCGTCGAAAGAGACGACCCGTTCTTCCCTTCTTCCATTCAAGCGTCCCAGAATGATATTTTTGCTTGAATAACAAAAGGACTTCCAAAGTCGCCATCAGCGTCACAAGTACAAAAGCTAAATTAGAAGCTCAGCAAGTATGAAATACATTCCAGAGAGTTATATTTTTATGAGATGACCTAAGGTCGAGGCGAACTATCGGTTTGTTTTAACGGTGTCGCCATCGTCGTAGTTTTGAACTTTTACTCTATTAATTCTTCTATTATTCTAATGTATTTGTTTTTTGTGACAGATAACGCATTGTATAATTGTAAAAAATTATAAAATTTTATTATAAAAATTGTTCAATTTTATTATTATAAAAATTAAACACTATCTATTTTTGGCAAATTAAACTTCAATTTTTTTTATCGCAGATTTTGAAAGTTTTTCCAACTTTACATCGAGATACCAGCATAGTATCATTGTAAATTTTACGTTTCGTAAGAATATTCTTCATGTCGAACTCGTGTTAGAATTTTTCTCGATATCGAAGCTGCCATGTTTTACGCTATTTAATCTATATCTCAGATGTTAGGGACTTCGTTTTATATGAGCCATTTTTTTTAACTTAGATGTTCATTTATTAATTTTAATTTTTAGCCATTTATATTGAATCTTAATGTTTACTCCAAATTTCGACATTGAAATTGGCCTCGAATTTTTATTGTGAATTTGAAATTTGAAAGTAAAAATTCAAAGTTGACCAAAGTCCAATTTAAAACTCAGAATCGGTCAAGGTGTATTATTAAATCAAAATTTTAATTAGTGTTCATAATTCAAAACTAAAGTCACAGTCGGATTTTAAAAGCGAGAGTCAAAGTCAGAAGTCAGATTCCAAGTGAAAATTTTTGTAAAAATTGAAAGTGAAAGGCAAAGAAAAGTTTAAATCAGTCAAAATTTAGAATATTCAGTTTAAAATTTGATCTGTTCATCCGTCTAGATCAGTGTTTCCCAACAGGGATGCCGCGAAATTTCATGAAAGTGACAAATAAATAATTGAGTTAGTGAAGATATAAAAATTTCAAATGAAAAAACATTCATGGTTTATTACGTCCATACGAAAACTGCGTAGGTTTAGTTTGAAGTTGGGTAGTCTCCTACAGTTGAACAGTAAGAGAGTAAAATCCTCCGCGGTGCTGCAAAAGAAAAACATATGGCGTTGAGGTACCTTAAGCCAGAAAAGGTTGGGAACCATTGGTCTTGATGGATAGACGGACTTAAATTACCGTAAGAAGACCCCCTTTTCATTCTGTTTGATTAATAGCCCTTTAAAGGAAGGTACTATCAAGTGAAAAAGACTGGAGAGTATTCGACATCTTAAATTGTTTGTCTTTCAGAGGGGAAATTCAGGAGTAACCAATTCGTCTTGTATGACTTTCCCACGACTTTAGATGTGTTGGCCCCTCTTTCCTGCCGAAAAAAAGTGTAGGATGTTGAGGATAATCTTAGACCTGCGTAAATTACAGTTAACACAAGTTCCATATATTGCAGACTCTGTTAACTTTGATGCGAATCATATATATTAGCGCATGGGGTGATTGGGAGGCTACACTGTAGGTTAGGTTTTTATGCGGTACCATAGAAAAAACGCCTGGTTACCTTCGTGTGAATCATTTACTCTCAGTTTGCCCTGCCTTTGCCGCCGCCCGTTCCCAGTCCCTCCTTTTCTGCCCTTCAGGCTCCACTCTTACCCTTATTCTTTCTCTTTTGTTCCTCCACTTTCAACTCTAGGCCTGTACCGAAGGACACACTTTTCTCATTTCTCCGCCAGATTGGCCTTCTCTCTCTTTAATGTGACTCGGGTATAATTTCTTCCTTTGCTGTTCCTACTCCCTTCTCTGTCTTTCCTCACGGTCTTTCTTCCGCTGCTCCTTGTCCAGTGTTTCTCGCTCCCCATTTCCTCGCGTTCTTTCTCTATTTTAGTTTCGGCGCGATATGACCTCGGCAGTCGAAGTGCCGGTGAAACACTGCTATTCATTCAATTCAATTCCTTCGTGTGAATGAAACATGGAACGTCATCTCCAGTGAATCGAGATGCGAGAAGTAACTTATTCATTTAGTCGCTTTTTCACAGCTATTCCAAGTCATTTCTTAGTCTTTCATTAAGAAAGTATTACAATTTTAGTAAAGAAAATTATATTCTCAGAATGTACTGCGTCATGGTAATTAATAGTTTCAGTTGATATTAACACTAATTTTAGTTAAAAAGTTTTGCTTCTTAGTGAGAACGAGCGCTAAAACTATTTCACTCTTAATAAATCTTACAATATTACTGCCGTGATTTTATATTCGCAAACAGATTTTATCAATAAGAATGATTTTATTACCGTTATTCTTTACAGTGAAGGTTGAGAAGCTTTGTCTTTCTATTTAATAAACTAAATGAAAAAGATTTTCATTAAATTTTATGGTTGTGTCATGATTTTGCGAGTAAAGTAAAAAAAAAAAAAAAAAAAGTAACATCCGAAATCTTTTTCCTTACGTAAACGGATTGGACATGGTGGTGGTCGGCCGGTCTATCTCCAACTGCGGTGGCGGTAAGCGTCAAACTCGGGTTTTTCAGAGTCCAATCCCCTACCAACCCGATACCTATCCTTATATATAAATAAAAACAAAATTATGGTTATACAGTACGCCTATATATTCATTTAATATATTTATTGCATGTTGTTACTATTAAGGCATTTGTGTTTAAAACCTTTCATTTGGAAAGTATTAGAGAATTTCACGCTACATCCTCGTGTATAATATTTATATACCTGAAATGTCTTCAGTTTTAGTTAAGTGTGTTTAATTTTATAAAAGGAATTTTATTTTTTTAACCCTTGTCTTTCTATATATTTGCTTAATTTTTAGATAAAAACTTAAACTAAAACGGAAATCAAGTATTTATCAGAAGTCTTGCGTCTTCCATCTGATAAATAGCAAATTTCTATTTATTGGTATAGTTCCTATCATTAGGGTTTTCTCGCACGACTGTAAACTAATTAGATTTTATTTTCAAGGTTGTTTAGGTGTTTGTATGTTCTTGGTAACACCCTTTAATAGATACAGAGCTGTATTGGCGAATTTATATTATTCCTTCTCGTTAATCGGAAGGTCAACAAAATATATCTTTTGTTATGGATACTGGGGTCTGGGTCTGTACGCTTTCGCTTTGAAAGCATAAACATTGTGTCCGACCCCTACAATTAAAACCGTTTAAACTTTTGTCCTTGTGAAATTTGAAGCTCATTATGTGCGTGCAAAATTGGCTGAAGGTGTGGAAGGAGTGTGAACGGAACCGAATGTGGAATTCCTGAATCTTGTATTTGGAATGCCGCTGTTTACGCTGGTGTTTAGAACATTAGTGGTATGTTTACTTTCATTATTTATGTAGTATATGAGCGAGAGAACTTTTTAAACACGTGTGTATCCACATTACATACCCGTACCTAAACAATACCATTTAAGATTTCCTCCATAGGTTTATCCTCTCTGTTTGCCGCTCTTGTTTTTCTCGATAAATGTATGTTGTTGTCTATAAAAGAATCGCGTCATTGTACTAAGGTGATACTCCCAAAAGGTTGGTTAAGCCAATATACGAAAAATATCATGAGAGTTTGTCCTTTGAGTAATATGATGTATATTCCCTTACCGCATGGATGTGTATTCTTTATGAAAATATCGAGTTATATTTTGGTTGTATTATATATGACAGTGTGTGACACAGGGTTAAATTTAATCAAATTAAGTTAATAAGCAGCAATTCACCTCAGACTTAGTTTATATAATTGTATATTGATCTCTTCTAATAAGTCATTTGTGTTGAAAAATTTTATATTATTTAAATGAAACTTAAAAATCGAAGCAAAATAGTGAAATAATTGTTAGACCTTATTTTTCTCATTATTTAGTTCATTTTACATTCAATAGATTTTTAAGGATGTTATTTTAGTCCAGTTATTTTTGCTTTAGGGACAAATTAAATAAATAGTCCGATTAATAATTGTTTACCATATGTTAAAATTATTGTACCATCGTAAAAATTGTAATATTGATTTTATCAAAGAATATTTTGAATATTTGATGGCTGTATATTTTATGTATATTATGAGGATTCTTACGTAAAGGTAGTCTTAAAATTATTTTAAATTAAAATTACTCGATGGCAGTATATTAACGTTGATCAGGTTTTTTATTTATCCTAATTACTGCGTTCGGAATCCTTTATCCAGCCTGAGCGAGTCTATCAGAAAAACGAAGTGAAAGAACGATTGTTATCCCAAAGCAAGCCAATATGACTACTAGTTTGAGCTATGTAGTGGTAATTATATATAAGCTTTTTCATCCTGAAATCACTAAGTTAACTTTTTAGATTTTCATTTTGGGCCTACGACGATGGGTCTCTTACGTGATAGTACCGTTTGGCCCGCCCTCTCGTGATGTTGAACAGTGAAAACTTTGTTCAGAAGCGCTCTTCATTTGAGATAATAAAAATAAATGATTGTATGGGCATAGGACCAGGTTTGTTTAGTTGCTGCAAGTTCTAGTTGGCAATCCCAAAGAGTTTATTTTATAGTGGATAGTCCTGATAAGTCTGGCCATGTAAATTCACAAAATTAAGTGGATAATTAGTGCAGAGGTTATACCGACTGAGGATATAATGGTAAATAATGATCGCTGAAGGCATGACTGTTAGGAGTTGGACTCCCACTGCCAGCTCTGGGTTGAGTTGAGCCGGCTACTTACTGTACTCTGGTTATGCTTGGTCAGGTGACTTAGAATTTCTGCCCACCTTTATCTGATTTTACGCGTTACCTGGCAATCACTTTAAATGGGATAAAATTCTTCAATTATACCAGAGCTTTCCAAACTGGTGTGTCGCGACACATTAGTGTTTTTTGTATTTTGAAAATTTTGATTTTTCTATCAACAAAATCGGCTACAAGATAAACCACCTACTGAAAAATTCTCATATTTGATAACAAAAATTAATTAATGTGTCGTGAAAATTGTTATGCTTAAATAGTTTGTCGCCAACGTTAAAAGTTTGGAAAGCTCTGAATTATACAAATTGGGTTGAGTTCCCCATTTTTCAGGCTACATCGTAGCTACGTCTGTACGTAGCTTCTCGTTTTGAAGTTGTCGACGCCAAAAAGGATCTGACTCTAATTTAAACAATAATTAGGACTTAATTTTTTTTAATTACACATTTTCTGAAGTTTTAAAATTATTTATTGATTTATGAAACAAGTTACATTCCTGAGATGGAAAATCCTATATTTTTTTTAACGTGTTAAAATGACAAAATAAATTATTTGATCATTTAAACCATTTAACTCTTAACTTTACTGTAGTATACATAAAAAAAACGTAAAAATAAATATTATAATCCTATATTAATATACAAGAATCAAAAGTGAAGCCAGCAATGTGCTTCCTTCTTTTAATGTCCTGGAGTTATTTATTTTCTCATTTCATTATTGAATTATTTTTTTCCGTCATTTAACTGTCTTATATAGGCAAGATCCATTTTCTTTTGTTCAAGGTATGGGTAGAACATTCACGTATACATGTGCCGTACTCCTGCAGTTCTGCGTGGAAGCATAACCTCCCCTTGTTGGGCTTGGTGGTAGGTGGGTTCCTCGCAGAACATCATTTTTCCTTGTCTGTATTAGATTGATTTTTTTTTACTTTCCTTAAGCCCATATCACACGCCATTTGTTGTCATATAGGTTGTGTTTGTAGCTTGTAGTAAAACCAAACCCTACTTATATCTAGTTAGGCCACGCTTGTACAAAATTTCATACTCTTGTCGAATCGAGGGGGAGGAAAAAAAAAAAAACAGACCACAAATTTACAAAATGCCACAGCAATTAAAATTTTGAACTTCACATCCAAAGCTAGCGAGTCCAAATTTGTAAAGCTTTACTCAAAATCTTAGTGGCTCGTAAGCTTAAAGTAAATGTTAAGATTGGTTTAACCCCCGACCTTCATTTCATTATTATAATTATAATTATAATTATATGTTAAGGTTTCACTGGATTAAAATTTTCTGTTCAAAATAATTTGTATGAAATTATTTACATTTTATACAGTAATGCGAGTATCGACCAACTAGATATAAATACAGTACTCGCGTGGATATCCGTGAATCGAGTTGTTGTTGTTGTTGTTGTTGCCGATCAGCCCACCCTGATCGAGCAAGCCGGCGGCACGCAGGTAACCGATCGCCCTCTCCGGAGTGGCCCAGAGGTTCAGCGCACTAGTGATGTTGTCTTGTGTTCGTTGTTGTGCTAGAGCGGCACAGTCTGTCATAATGTGTTCAATTGTTTGTGGTGTCCCCTGGCACAGGTGGCAGGTGTCGTCTATGGAGTTGTCTAGTCTGTGTTTATATGTCCGTAAGTTGGGGTGATGTCCACATCGGAATCGTGCTAAGTTAACTCGATCCGATCTGCTCAGGCTGATCTCTAACCTGTTAATGGGTGGCGGCTTCGCACCTAGGACCGCATTCGGACCGAGTCGTGTCAGTTTTGTTTTTGTGTGGTGTGTGTGTGTGTGTGTGTTTTTTTCTGTACTGTGTGATGTCTGTGGGGCGTGGTATGGAATGGAGTATTTCGTTATAATGTGTCTCTGGTGTTACCTTAATGGTGCGAGGTGTTGGTGCATGATTGTACATGTAGTGGCAAGGGTGTTGTGGGTTAGTTGTCGCTGCTGCCATGAATTGTGTTCCCCTCATGTCTAAATGTTCCCTAACTTTCAGTATTTTTGTTTGTGTGTGCAGGTGTTCTATTGGTGTTGTTTGAGTGCATCCTGTAATGATACGAAGTGCGTTGTTTTGTATTGTCTGTAAGGTGTTTATGTGTGTGTTTGAGATAATGGGTGCCCAGCATGGGCTAGCATAGTCCATAACAGCGAATATATTGTTTGTATATGAGTGATGTTGTTTCCTGCTGGTGTCCAAAGTTTGTGCCTGTTAGTACCCTAAGCGTGTTAAGTCTTGACGTACATTTGTTTTTAATGTCCTGAATGTGGTTTGCAAAAGATAATGATGTGTTGTATGTGACCCCAAGTATTTTGGTCCTGTGAGTGTGTGGAATGTTGATGTTTTTTAGTGTAAGTTGAGGAATTACCTGGTGTTCTTTTGTGTTGCTTGTAAGCAAGGTGATGGTTGAATCGAGTTAACTGACTTAGTGAGTGTGATCATTGTGCACTTATCCGTAGTCATGGCACTGAGTTAACCGTGATTTGGCACGGTGTCTACATCCGCGGCTCGTAGTGTTAGCAGAGGGGAGGTAGGTACAATCTTCCGGAGCGGATGATACTCACATCTTGTGGTTAATACATACTACTTAATTGTATATTATATTGTAATAGAATAATACTGTAGTGGGTGGCGCACGAGGTGGGAGGCCAGTCAGCGGTGGCGGGCAGCAGCGGGTTATCCGTGATCATGGACCACCCCTAATTCACAGATAATTGAATGAGTATTGTAATCTTTGGCATTACTTTTTATCGTTGCGTCGCCGCTGAATTTCATGCTTTTGTTTCAGTTCCTAAAAAAAAATACGAACCTTTTGAAGTGTCAAATATGTGTCACAGACAGACCGTGCGTTGAACAAGAACTCTTCTGGGAAATTAAATCCACTATAGTTCGAATAAATAATAGTAAATTACAAACAAACAAAACACCTTTATTACGGATCATTCACAATCCATAGCCACTTAACCTAACATACAAGTACAATCTTACGTATACATTGAACTTAATACAAAATAATATAAAAATAAGGCCAACATAGCCACCTAACCTAGCATACTGGCATACTATTTGATTAATTATCTGAGATATCTTACAACATAACCACTTGCTATAACACAATTTAATATGCATATATAATCTTTGCTACATTACAAAACTAAGGTACTGTAAACCAGCAGTTGTCTGAACGAAGACTGCCATATAGGTGAGACTGTGAGAGGTACACAGTATGCGAAGACAGGACATTGTACAATAACACATTAGAGCTGTTTTGGACCCTAGTAGTGAAATTATATATATTCTTCCGGATTAACATTTGGTTGGTAGGTGGGTTACACGTAGTAAACATAAAACTGGCACTGCACCATTTTGGTTCCCTACATAGTATATGAAAAATATTGTTATAAGCAACAGAGAGACACCTTCTCCTAGCAGAGCAGAATTCTTTCGCGTAGTTCATCTATGTCTCTTATGTTGGTACCAGGGATGTTAACTTTGTACTTCAGGGCTTCTCAAACACCATAATCTAGTGGTGAAAGATCGGAGCTACTAACCGGCCACATATTGGGTTCGATAAAATCCGGTGTTTCGTTCTCAAGGAATGTGACAGTTTGGCGTGCTCCGTGAGCAGGGGCTCCAGGGAAGTACAGTATATCTTTCACTCTATCTAACTGATATGCGACGAATTAGTGGTGAAAGATATACTTTCCAACAAGATGGAGCCCCTGCTCACAGAGCACGCCAAACTGTCACATGGTGTTTGGGAAGCCCTGAAGTCCAAAGTTTACACCCTTGGTACCAATATAAGAGACATAGATGAGCTACGCAAAAGAATTTTGTTCGGCTAGGAGAAGGTGTCTCAACGATATGTAAACAGGTGTATTGATCAGTGGCGTCCACGTTTGGAGGCCTGCGTTGAGCAGGAAGGGGACACATCGAACAACTTCTCAATTAAGACGAACAACATGCTAAGGTAAGCATCTAGGAAGTTTGGGAGCTCTAGTCCCCTTACTTTTTTAATATGACAGTTTACCCCTAAGGGGTCACTTTTTTCCCACCCTATATATATATATATATTAGGGTGCTTTTAAAAACTGAAAGTGTGAATTTCGGGTCACGGAACCCCGCAAATGATGAGGTTCCGGGAGCAAATAAAGCACATGATTTTTTTGGAAAATCATCAAATATTTAGAGGTTGCCCAAAGACCCCAAAGTTTTACCCATATGCTCATTTATTTATGCGCCCTTTTTAAGTCACTTCTAGTGTTTATTAACCCATTGATACACAGCGTCCCCAAAATTAGAAATTGCATTTGTCAATTGCGTTCTGATAATCCATATTTCTTTACTTCAGTATACCAACAAATGAATTTTCTTTAATTCTAAATCGTTTTCTCTGCGGCATTGGACCGCACGCGGATGAGCGACAGGGCAGCTGCTCGTGTTCTCATCCCCTTTGGCATGCAAATGGGTCAGGACATAAGTGAGATGTGCCTCAGTCCAAGTGCTATTCGGGCCAGCAGATCCAGGTACAGATCAGCCCACGAAGCAGAGGTGAGAGCTTCCTACAAGCCTGAATGCCCTCTTGTTCTTCACTGGGATGGAAAACTTATGGCAGACTTAATGGGAAGAGACAAAATCGACCGTTTAGCCATCTTAGTTACCGGGGAATGGGATGAGCAAGATTCTAGCCATCCCCAAACTCCCAGACTCCAAGGCAGAAAGGACAGCAATCGTCATCATCGAAACCATCGAAAACTGGGATCTTGGCCAGAAGATCAAAGCTCTTTGCTTTGACACGACAGCCACCAACACCGGCATCCATGGAGGAGTGTGTGTGCGAGTAGAGCAGGCTCTCGGGCGTGAAATGATTTACTTTGCGTGTCAACATCACGTGCTGGAACTGCTGCTTGAAGCAGTATTTTCTTTCCTTGTTGGAGACCTTTCCAAAGGACCTGAGATTACGATTTTCCAGAGCTTCCGTAGTGTTTGGCCGCAACTGAAATTGAATGAATACTCCACTGCCGCGGACGAAGAGGACACGGCTGCAGTGATCAGTCCCTGGGCCGAGAAGATGATTCATGAAGCAAATGACCTTCTGAAAGTGAAGCATCCCAGAGATGACTACAAAGAGCTTCTTGAACTTGTAGTCATTTTCTTGGGAGGAGTACCTCACGGACGTCGGCCTGTGTTCATGGCTCCAGGGGCTTTGCACCGAGCACGGTGGATGGCGCGTGGAATTTACTCTTTCAAGATTTGGATGTTCAGATACCAGTTCACGATGCACATGAACCAATGTCCTTCAACATCTCGTGGAGCAAGTAGCAGTGACCCTCCTGATTTCTGGGTTGCGGGACTTCTGTCTCTTCGTTGCTCAAGATTACGTCCTTCCGTGGTTTTCAGCAAGAGAAGCAGCAAGCGCTCCACGAAGCGACTTAGCCCTCCTTCAAAAGTTGCAAAACACCAACGCCGCTGGGTACAAGAGTTTTAATCGGCATCTCTGGTACCTCAATGAGGTAAACGTGGGCCTTGCACTATTCGATCCTCCAGTCGATGATGATGAGAAGCGGAAAATGGTAGAGAATATGAATTCCGATGAAGGGTCAGAAGCTCCCCCCCGACGAGTCTGGATTCCAGATCCAAGAGGAAAGACCCTGGCAGACTTTTGCTCTTCCAATACGTACAATCTGTTCACCCTTCTAGATCTTCCGGTCGATTTCCTGCAAGAGGATCCATCAAACAGGGAAAACAACACCAGCTTTGGTTCAGCAAAGATCAGGGTGCCACATTGATGAAAAAATGAACGCCAACACTCGAGGTGTCATGTACTTTAATCGTTAATTATGAATTTAGTGAATATACTCACACGATATATTTGTTCTGAATACTTATTGGAGATGTATATTGGAGATGCAATTTATCATTTAAACTGAGAATTAAAATTTCCTTTGCCCTATAAATTGAAAATACCTATCAGCTGTGGGCAACCTCTAAATGTTGTTGGATTACAAAGAAATTTTGCCTGTTCTGTTTTCTCATGTATCCTCACAAAATAAAGGGTTCCGCTCCCTTTCATTTTCATTTCGCATTTTTCACCATATACCATAAACACACCCTAAATTATATATATATATATATATATATATAATATGGAATGAATTTCACAATTAAACACGTAAAATGAATGAATACACCTCGTCAGGGAATGACGTCATTCCCTGACGAGGTGTAGCTCTGAGTACACGAAAGGCCTTGGACTCGTTTTTCTTTTTTCCTTGTCGGTTTGCAGCATATATATCTATATATATATAATGCAAACCTACAAGGACTTAGGGTTTAGATCCTGTTCCATAGCTGGATCCTATTTCTTGGCAGATAGCTGGTGAGGGAAGCTATATTTTGGGGCCTCTTTGCGAGTGACCCGTTGCCCACGTCGGGTTAACATCATGAAAAAGAAAAACTATAGTATTTGTCATTTACCATTACTCATTCGAACTATAGTGGCTTTAATTTTTCCAGAAGAGTTCCTTGTTCCATGCATGGTCTGTGTGTAATATATATATATATATATATATATATATATATATATATATATATATATATATATTATGAACCTTATGTTGTTTCGTGTGTTGGTCTCTCTTCACACGGAGGTCAAGCTGGTGGCCCCGCCTCTAGGTCTGGCCTGGTGGAGGAGCGAGTTACTTTCTTGCGCTCTCCACCGTACATAGCCAGGCACGCCCGGCTCATCTGGTACTGTCCTGAGCCAGGCATCCAGTCTTTTCTTGAAGACTTCAACTTTGACCCCCGTTACGTTTCTGAGGTCCTTAGGAAGCTGGTTGAAAAGTCTTGGCCCCCTGACAACCAAGCTATTTTCCTTCAGGGTTGAGGAGGTCCCTTGTCGTGCTTTTAATTTGGGAACACTACACATTCTGCCTTTCCTATTTTCCAGTGTTGTTTGAATGGTAATTGGGTTTAGTTTTAGGTTTGGTACCAGTTTTTCGATCATTTTCCATATGTAGATTATGATGTACCTCTTTAGTTTACGTAGTCTTTCCCAGTAGTTGAGTTCTTTGCAGCCATCAATCTTGGCTGTGAAATGCCTTTGCGTTTCTTCTAGTTTATTAGTTTCTTCCTTTTTATATGGGGACGTCAAAACTGAGCAGTATTCAAGTTTTGGTATAATCAGTGTTTTTAGCAGGGGAATCATTACTGTCCTGTCCCTTCTCTTGAACGTTCTTAGAACCTGTCCGGCGACTCTTTTTGCTTTATTTATCGCTATCTGATTTTGTGTTTCGAATTTCGCATCATCTGTCATTATTATCCCGAGATCAATCGCTTTCATGCTTCTCTGAATTTCCTGTCTATCTGGAGCATAATATGCAGTCTGTTTAAGTTCTTCTTTTCTACCATATCTCAAGAGCTGAAATTTCTCGGCGTTGAATGACATGTTGTTGTCTTCTGACCATTTGTATATTTTGTTCGTGTCCCTCTGCAAGGCCTCCACGTCATGTACATCGCTGATTTTTCTGCTGATCTTTGTATCGTCTGCAAAGGATGTTACTATACTATTGCTGTTTACTCCGCTGTCTATGTCTGTTAGCATGATAATGAACAGGAGTGGGGCCAGTACTGTCCCTTGTGGTACTGAGCTGCGTACTTCTGATTCTGATGATGATATACCTTGAATTTTGACGACCTGCAGACGATCACTAAGGAAGTTGTAGATCCATTTTCCCACTTTGCCTGTTATTCCCATGTCTTTCATTTTATGTCCTATTATACCATGGTCACATTTATCGAAAGCTTTAGCAAAATCTGTGTATATAACATCGTAGTTGTCATTGCCTTCCAATGCATCTAGGATATTGTTGTAGTGCTCTATTAGTTGTGATAGGCATGATCTACCTGATCGGAATTCATGCTGATTTTCGTTGAATCTTTCCCGTGTCTCCAGGAAATCATAAATTTTCTGTCTAACTATTCTTTCAAATACTTTGGTGAGGTGGGACGTCAATGACACTGGTCTATAGTTCTTTGCTTGAGATCTGTCCCCTCCTTTATATATAGGGACAATGTTTGCTTTTTTCAAGATGCTCGGTATTTCCCCAGTGTCTAGGGATCTTCTCCATATCCAGTATAAAGGTGTAGCTATTTCATTTTTACAGTTTTTAATCAATAATGCGTTCCAATTGTCCGGACCTGCAGCTGAATGTAGTTTCATTTGTTCTATAGCTCTCGCTACATCTTCTGGTGTAAACTCAAAGTCTGTTATATACTCTCCTTGCAATTCCTCTTCAAAGAATGCATTTATGTCAGGTATCGCTTTGTCACTTTTTGGGGTACTGAAAACTGATTCATATTGAGCTCTCAATGTATCAGATATTTCTTTTGGATCGTCGGTTAGTTCATTATTTCCCGTCCTTAAGGGCCCAATAGCGGCGCGCGTTTTTGTTTTCCTTTTTGCATAGCTATAGAAGTATTTTGGATTTTCCTTTATTGCTTCTACCGCCTTTTCCTCTTCCCTCTCTGTATGGTCCTTAATCAGGGCTTGTATTTCCCTATCGATACCCTCCAGTTTTTCTTTTTATTTTCCTGCCATTATCTCCGCAGTTTCCTAACTTCGCCTCCACTCTCTTTCTTTTGCGGAATAGTCTTCTCTTTTGCCTCTCTAGCCAGCTCCTCTTTCCTTTTGGCTGTGATTTCGGAGCATATTTTTCTAAAATTCTCAGCGTCTTTTCCTCCAAAGTTGTTAGCATTTCTTCCGTTGTTTTATTCTCGAAAATTGTTCTCCATTCTATTTGGGCCATGTGCGATCTGATTGCTTCCCAATTTATAGTCTTCGAGTTTAAGTTAAAGGCCCCGAATTTACTTCTTTCCACAATATGTGTATTGTCTTCTAATGCTGCCATCATATTTGTTGATATCTCGATTAAGTTGTGGTCTGAGATAATGGTTGGGGTTATTTTTATATCAGCAATCAAGTTCGTGTTATTCGTGAATACCAGATCCAGGCAGTTATTTTTTCTGGTATTTTCTGTTACCTCCTGTGTCAGCATAAACTCGTTTGTGAGAGCCATCAATATTTTTGCTTGTTCCTGATCTTCTCTTGTGCCCCCCTTGTCCTGGTGAATATATATATTCCTATTCACCTTTTTGTATTTTATAAATGGGAACTCTTCTGGGATAATTAAATCCACTATAGTCCGAATAAGTACTATAGTGGATTTAATTATCCCAGAAGAGTTCCTTGTTCCATGCACGGTCTGTGTGTATCATAAAAAACTCAGGGAACCATTCTGAGTTCATTCCCATATATAAGCACACCGGACAAAAAATTAGTCACCCCTAATAGCACCGATAGTAGGAAGTTCAAGGTCACACAGAGGGCGCTGATGTAGCATTGGTAAGTGACAAGTAGCGGTGACGTAGCACACAGGATCAGATCTGTTTCGTGAGGTGGTGAAGAACAAAGTGTGTGTTGGATATAGTCTGCAAAATGGGTCGTGAGACAGACGTTACTCAGTGGCAAAAAGGAGCCATCGTGTTTGGCAGAGCCCACGGACACAAAATGTATGAAGTAGCCCAATTTGTTGGTGTGTCAACGCGTACTGTCCAGCGAGTTTACAAAGAGTGGTGTAGTTCGCAATCAACTGACAATCGACGGCGTAACTGTGGCCGGAAAACAATTCTCGACAATAGGGGCCGCCGCCATGTTTCTCGTCTAGTAACTGCAAATCGTTTTCAAACCAGAGAACAATTGCTCCAAGAAACCAATGAGGTTCTCCAGCGACCAATTTCCGAACGGACATTGCGACGAGAACTGCATGCGATGGACATCTGGAGCAGGGTACCACGGAAGAGGTCGCTGTTAACAGCAAGTCACAAATTGGCACGTTATAAATGGGCTCAGAGGCACAAAAACTGGACTGCGGCAGATTGGAAACGTGTAATTTGGTCCGATGAGTCCCGTTTTTGTTTGTTCTCCAATGATGGGAGGCGACGAGTACATCGCAGGTCCAATGAAGCCTTTAATCCTGAATGCGTCGAAGGTGTTGTTCAGGCTGGAAACAGAAAGTGAAGCGCAGGAATAGACACCCACGGACTCTGGCGGAACTTCGGGACCGGCTGATGAACGAGTGGCAGCAAATCGATGTTCAGTACATGCACAACCTCGTAGAGTCTCTGCCTCGCCGGATTCATGCGGTTATCAAGGCCAGAGGCGCCGTCACACGTTATTAGGTACATTCTGAGAGGGGTGACTAATTTTTTGTCCGGTGTGCTTATATATATATATATGGTAATTGTATATAACATCCCCCTCACCTCAATTTTATGAAATTGGCTTCACAATCGATGTAAAATCTTTATTTATAGCATGTAATTATTTTATTTATTTTCGGAAACCAACCTAACCTAACCTAACCTAACCTAATCTAATCTAACCTAACCTAGAAAAATGTATTTTTGACTAAAAAAGTGCTTAACTTAACATGTTATTACATTATCATTTGTATAATTTAGGTCTCGGGGTTACGGGGGCGGAGGCCCCGTAAAGATCACGCATCACAAAGTGAACCCTATACCGATCAATTTGTGATGCGTGATCTTTACGGGGGCTCTGCCCCCGTACCCCCGAGACCTAAATTATACAATGATAATGTAATAACATGTTAAGTTATGTACTTTCTTAGTCTTCATCTAGGGCACTTGACGAATGAAGTTCTCAAAGTCGAAACCACACGAACAGCACGTCATAATTCTATCACAAACACGACCAAACTGAAATATTACCAAACTGAATCCAATTAGAAAAAAAAAAATAGCCAGAACAGAAACTAACCAACTAATTAAGTCGCAGAGTAGCGAAAACATAGCCCAATCAGAAAAACGTCACGTCAAATGGATATCGTTAATTAAATAATATCTCCATAAATATGATCGACCGAAATTTTTTTTACTTAAAGGAAAGGTTTTATTTATTATTTTCTACGCATTGCAATAATTTTTATTAGAAACTGAGGTGAGGGGGATATTGTATACAATTACCATATATATATATATATATATATATATATTTATATATATGTATATATATATACACGCATACACATATATAAGCAAACAACCACAGGGAAAAGGAAACACGAAGTCCGAGCGCTTTCGTGATATATTCTCGTGATATATTTCTCCTTGATAATGTGAATATATCACGAAAGCGCTCGGACTTCGTGTTTCCTTTTCCGTGTGATTGTTTGCTTATTAATAAGATCACGTGTTATTCTGTGATTTTAGTGCATACACATATATATATATATATATACTGTATATGCACTTTGGCATAGGGTAGGTGACGTAGCTTTATTTGACGCTGTAAGAGCAGATCAAAATAACTTTACTCAGTCATTACTCTGATCATCAGAATGAAATCAAGCAGTAGACGTTTTTGGTGCTTAGTGATTTTCTTTGAGATCGAGTAGTCATTTTGTGTTAACCGGGAGCTAGAGCGAAAGTAGTAAAGTGCCCCAACTAGCCTAACATAAGTTAATGAGTGAAAGAAAGTTTTGAACTGAAGTGATCCCACCAGCTTAGGTGTGAAGCTATTTCGTCTTGAGAAGTGATTCATCCAATCTGCTAGCTAGTAAATCTTTTCTAAACTTTACGTATTCTTAGAGAACCTGTTATTAGTCATAAATAAATGAATGGTAGTAATAGTTTATCCTAACTTATTCCGGTAATCTTGTAGTTTAACGTCGCAAATTATTGAAATAAAAAACAATAAAACTTGTTTTATTTAGACAACATATTCTCACGTAATACAAATTATTGGTAGAAGTTAATAATAGTGGACAATTTTCTTGATTTATTTGAAAAAAAATAAAATGATCAATAAATTCCAAATAGCCTTTTATGATATGAATAAGTGGTTTGCTTAAATAGAAATTGTAAATAAATCTATAAATAATAGTTAAACATGGGACTAATTGGTGTAGTATATTGAACACCAGTTGTAAGAAGAGGCTATTTTTCCACTAAAATACCTTACTCTAAACGGATTTAAATGTGGTGGATATGCGTAATGCGTTCCAAGTTGCAACTTGGTAAGGCCTACTTAGATATTTGGGCGATTAATTATATTAGCTGAAATCCATATTGGGTCCAAATAAATCAAATATAATTGAACCTAACCTAACTTACAAAAAAACGTATGCTCTGTTGGGCGATTTATTTGGAGCCCAACATGGATTTTTGCTACTATAATTAATTGCCCAAATATCTATGTATATGCTACATGAATTAGTCCAGTGGTTCCCAACGTTTTCACCACCAAGGACCCCTTTTATTTTTATTTTTTTTCCCACGGACCCCTGTTTTTGAAAGATTCCATCTACCCAACAAACTGTTTTTATTAACTAATAATTAACTTTTTTCACATTTTTCACTATCAAATAAAAGACATATAACTGAGTATGCAATTAAAATACAGCGTATTAAAAAAGTATTTAATAATTCCAGCCAAGAGTGAGGAAACTTGAAATTTTTGCCTGAGCGCCCTTTTCGTGGGTAAATGTACGATTTCCATTGGAGCCTTTCGAAATATTGAAAGCTCGTGGACCCCCTGGGGTCCGGGGACCCCAGGTTGGGAACCACTGAATTAGTCCATGTTTAGCATGGGAAAGCAAAAATCCTAATTGTAATTACTATAATCTAACTACTAAGAAACATTTGCATGTGGTTGTATATTCTATTAAAAATCTAATAAGCAGTTTGTTTTTTTTTAAAATTATTTAACAAAACAATTCCCACTATTCTTAATTTGTTGGTCCAAATTATCAAATGATTAAATCGAATCTGGGTAATTATTCGTTTTTATACCCAGTCTGTTTTTATGATGAGAACAAACTTTTCTGGTCAATTTTGAGGTGTTTTGCACGAATCTGCCATCAGTTTCTTGTGCAAATGCATAGTTTTCGAGATATCATCATTTTGAAAACTACGCATTTGCACAGGAAATGGATGGCAGTTTCATACAAAACACCTCAAAATTAACCAGAAAAGTTTGCACTCATCATTTTCGTTTAAACTAACAAAAATATGATTTAACCAATCATTAAGGGCATACAGTTGACCTAACTGGGCACTTCAATTGACCTAACTGGGCACTTCAATTGACCTAACTGGTCACTTCAATTGACCTAACTGGTCACTTCAATTGACCTAACTGGTCACTTCAATTGACCTAACTGGTCACTTCAATTGACCTAACTGGTCACTTCAATTGACCTAACTGGTCACTTCAATTGACCTAACTGGTCACTTCAATTGACCTAACTGGTCACTTCAATTGACCTAACTGGTCACTTCAATTGACCTAACTGGCACTTCAATTGACCTAACTGGTCACTTCAATTGACCTAACTGGGCACTTCAATTGACCTAACTGGCACTTCAATTGACCTAACTGGTCACTTCAATTGACCTAACTCACTTCAATTGACCTAACTGGCACTTCAATTGACCTAACTGGCACTTCAATTGACCTAACTGGCACTTCAATTGACCTAACTGGCACTTCAATTGACCTAACTGGGCACTTCAATTGACCTAACTGGCACTTCAATTGACCTAACTGGCACTTCAATTGACCTAACTGGCACTTCAATTGACCTAACTGGGCACTTCAATTGACCTAACTGGGCACTTCAATTGACCTAACTGGGCACTTCAATTGACCTAACTGGGCACTTCAATTGACCTAACTGGGCACTTCAATTGACCTAACTGGGCACTTCAATTGACCTAACTGACCTAACCACAATACCTTACCTTATTGCGGAGGGTAGAGTTCTGCAGTTGCAGTCAGGAAGTGATGCAATTTTGTGGACTCGTCGGTATGTTCTGCTAGGAACAAGTACTGCGCGCAATATTTCCAGTAATGAGGGCTTTTGTTCCCAGCATGTAAAACCCATGATTTCACGTCCTTCTACAGGTGTTCAAACACCCGCGTTTCTTTTTAGGATTTTTTTTACAGCACCTAAAGACCTTCTGGTCTTTTCTTAAAATACAAGCAGTTGCATTTATGGCAGGTCATGGATGTCTTAATTATTCCATGATTGAAAAAAAGGTCTAAACTCTTGTGTCCATCGAGGGCAATATAGTGGATTGTCTTCAAAGTCAAATATGTAAAACTGATACATCACACTTGTGGTCACAAAAACACTGAACTAACAGACCAACAATTGCTAATAATGATTTAATTTTAAAACAGGACAAATTGAATTATGCAGAAGTAGCCAGAATCACCAAAAATAGGAAATATTCATCAAATAGTCAATATATATACAGTCTACCCTCGTTTAATGTCATTGATTCATTTTAGGTAATCCGCTCCAGAGAACCAGAAGTAAAAATTTATGGTACTTTTGCATTATCCTCCCAATACTCATTTTTTTTTTATAATGGAAGGAAAATAAAGTACGTTAGCAAAACACTTTTAATTTTTAATCGTGAAAGGGCATGAAAGCAGTAATATACATCATTAGTTATATGAATAAATATTCTTAACCTAACAACTTGAAGCCGGCTAACTACAGCTAATGCCTGCAGCAGGCTGTTTTTAACCTAATCTAACCTAATCCCAACACTAATTTGGTTAATATTCGTTTTTTGGGTTAATATTCGTTTTTTGACCCAGTCACACCCAGCTATAACAGCAATATATATTGAATAACCAATCAAAGCTGAATAAGAAAATATATAGGTAATTATTCGTTTTAGTGCTTTTTCTCCTTTCTGAACCAAAACACATTTCTCTGGTGTTTTTTGGTGTGATTTGTTCAAATCTGAACTTCGTTTCTTTGGGAAATGAGCCATTTTTGAGAAATTTTAAAATTGAAAATTTCTCAAAAATGGCTCATTTCCCAAAGAAACGAAGTTCAGATTTGAACAAATCACCAAAAAACACCAGAGAAATATTTTGGTTCAGACTTAACTTAACCTAACAACCTAACCTAACCCGCGTTTTTTCGCAATTTCTAACCTTCAATAGCAGCATTGGGGTGTTTATACAAATGAGCGGCGACCAACAGGAATAAATAGACGATTTCGCCAGGCCCACAAATTTGAACTCATTGGCCTAGGCTGCCCTAGCCAATACTCACAGACGTCGAAGCAAAAACTCCTCCAATTAACTGCACTTTCGGAAGCCAACGCTAAATAGAGCTGTGCATCTAGCTTTGTCAAGAATAACCCAACGTACAATAAGTTTTGCCACAGTTTGAGGTGGGTAGGTAAAACACCGTGACTCGTAAAGAAAACTTCAGCACCGTCTTCTTTCTTATAAATATCTTGTATTAATTGATAGTAATCCAAATCACAACCTCCGCAAACCATAGTGAAAAGCAAACTGAAAAAGCATTTTCGAATGAGGAGATTCAAAATGAGGTTTGACTGTACTGGTATATTGAAAAAACAAAAAATAGGAAATATATTTTAATAAAAAAACCATATTTTATACAAATCTGCACAAGATAAGATATATTTTTTCTTAGTCAGTTTTGAATGGCAATTTAATATATTGTACTGGTTTAACTGTGCGTGAGTGGGTTAAAAGACGAATATTAACCCAAATCTTTAACCACGCGTGAGCAGGTTAAAAGACAAATATTAACCTGAATCTGTTTGTAATCTCTACAATAAAAATAAAATTTGTGATGTTTAAACACAACTTACAAGTATATCTACTGAATTTATAAGGCTAAACTACAAGATTCCCTTTATTCCACTATGAGAGGTTTGCCGAAGTGATTCTTAAAGAAGGAGTGACGTTGCTCCAAATCCTATAGAAAATAGGAATTTAATGTTCATTGGTCCTAAAACTGAATATTAGCCAATTAAACTAGATTAAGTTAGTTACTGAATTCGTAGCCATTCCCACACCCCATGTTTTAGTAGAGCCCCACAGACACTTTTAGGGTTTAAATGTTTTTTGTTTTACATTACATTTCATTTGGAACATGAAGCCACTGGGGCATATCAAGGTTATCCAAGTCATAAGCTATAAAAAAAATCTACAAACTATCTTTCATTCATAAAAGTGTCTAAACTTTTTCTAAAACTAACTACTAACCTACTGTTTACCACATCATATGGCAAGTCACCAAAAATCTACTATTCTATGACTGAAAAAGTATTTAATAAATGAAGTCTACAAGTCTGTTTTCTAATTTTCTTGTACCCATGAGTTAGCTTATCAGCTTCAAGTGAGAAAAAGTTATATACAGTAAACCCTTGCTTTTCTGGATTAATTGGGGGGGGGGGGGGTGATCTGGTTAACACCAAAGTCAAGTTAATGCAAGTAACCCTCTGAGTGGGAGGGTTTCTGTATGTTTACATCTAAAAATCAAAACATCACTAGGAAACCAAATGATATTTTTTACTAATACTGTACTATAACAATCATCTTTGGTATTATGATTATTAATAGTGTATTTATTTATTTATTTTACTTCTAGTTAACACTTAAAATTGTATAAATTTATTTTTAAATTTACACCATTAGCACAATTTTTTTTTTTTTTTTTTTTTTAACAAAAATAGCTGGTGTCAGAGTTGCTGGCAGGAGCTGGTTGCCAGCAGGTGATCTGGTTAATGCGAAATCCAGTTAATCTAGATACAGAAAAGTAAGGTTTTACTGTACATCTAAATTGTCCAAACCTGAAAACATTTTGAACATCTGTATCATATCTCCCATCAAACAATGTCTCTCAAAACTAAACATGCCTAATTCCTTTAATCTTTCCCTGTATTCCAATCTTCTTAGGTTAGGGATAAGCTTGGTTGCCCAATATTGCCCACCTTCAAGTATATCAGTATCATGTCTAAGGTGAAGGTACCAAGCTTGAATACAGTATTCTAAGTGAAACCTAACGTAAGAATTATATAATTTACAGATTAATTCCTTACTCTTGTAACTAACATTCCTCTTAATAATACCTAACATTTTACTTGCCTTATTTCTAGCCTCTTAAGTACTGTTTAGAAAATCTTAGGGTACTACTTACCTTTCTGGGTCCCAATGTATATTCCAACGAAAATAACCTTTCCAGGTCCCAACATATATTTCATGGTATTTTTGTTTAAACTAACAAAAATATCACAACGTAACCTAACCAATCATCAAGAGCAGTGGTGGCTCGTGATAAATTATAATTATGTTTGCATAATAAACATTTTCTATGGGTTTTAAAGCTTTTTTCCTTGATTTTTAAAAAATGTTAGTAAAGAAATAGTTATCATTAACTTCCGTTAACTTTGTAGTAAAATTATTGGATTATCGTTATCAGAGTTAAAAATTGGGGTTAACGGATTATTGTTATCGAAGTTAACTTTTTGGTTAACGGTGCCCACCACTGGTTAGTTATATAATTGGAACCTATGTGAAAATTAGTGACTACCTAGTTAGGTCAATTGTATGCTCTTGATGATTGGTTAGTTTAAGTTGTGATATTTTTTGTTAGTTTAAATGAAAATATCACAAAATATATGTTGGGACCCAGAAAGATTATTTTAGTTGGAATATATGTTGGGACCTGGAAAGGTAAGTAGTACCAATTTTAGATCACTACTAACTATAATGCCAAGATTTTTTTCCTAACATCCTCCAACCAGTTCTCATAACTAAAGTTTTTATTATTTCTACCAAAATGGATGACTGCATTTTTTAACATTGAATTCCATCTGCCATTTACTAGCCCAGACAACTAATCTATTGAGATCTTTTTGTAGTTTGTAATGTTGATGTCATGTTGATGTCACAGTTGTCTGCTGACCTGAGGATGTGGGTGTGGCTTATGGGCTTGAGAGAGCATTGTCTGGATTGTCAAGGTTTAACCAGTTTTGTTTAAGCATCCACACATGGTACTAAATTTGAGGGGATGAAGACTTCAGTAGGAATTCATGTCCTTCACATTGTAATTTTGGTTAAAACTCTTGCCTGGTGTATCTGGCACAAAAGTTTTCTAAAAAAAATATTTTGTATGATGTTATGTTGAGCTTAGCGAGGTGCCATTGTACAGGGTGGGGCACGGGAATCAAGTGTTTTTTGAATAGCTAGTAATCGGCCATTAGGAATGGGAGGGGCGTGCGTTAGGTAGCATTCCATTCCTGGGTTCATAGCATTTAACTTGAACTAACTCACCTTTATCTTTCAGGTGCCATCATGGAGCAGTGGACGTTAGAACACCGCATGTTCGCGTATGATCATATTTTGTTAGGAGTGGCGAGTCAGTGACAGCAGTTCAGCGTGCGTTTCGCCGCAGATTCAACATTCATCGAAATGACTCTGTTCCCGCTCGTGACACAATCTTACGTTGGGTTAACAATCTTCGAACAGGAGGCTCAATAATGAAAACAAAACCGAAGGGGCCGCAACGCACTGTGCGTACTCCAGAGAACGTTGAAAGGGTCAGACAAGCGATGTTGCAAAGCCCAGGCCGCTCTGCTCGGAGACATTCAGCTGCACTCGGAATCAGCAATCGTACTGTTAGACGGATTTTGCATGAAGAATTACATTTTCACCCATACAAGTTAGCGATGGTGCAGGAATTGAATGTAAATGATTGCCCCCAACGACTGAATTTTGCACAGGAAATGCTTGCACTTTATGAGCAGAATGAAAACATGATGGTGGTAATGAGTGATGAAGCCCATTTCCACCTTAATGGGGCCATCAACAATCAAAACTGTCGGTATTGGGCTGCTGAAAATCCGCGACAACTCATGAAAAACCGCTGCATAGCCCTAAGGTTACAGTTTGGTGCGCGGTGGGAAAGTTTGGCGTCATCGTCCCTATTTCTTCGAACAAAATGGGGTTACCGTTACCATAACATCTGGGCGTTACATTGAGATGGTGAACACCTTTTTCATCCCTGAGTTACGAAGAAGGCGTATTGCTCGTCGACATTTGTGGTTTCAGCAAGATGGGGCCACGCCATACACCGCCAGAGCGTCAATGGCTGTTCTTCGCCCCCCATTTCCCAACCATCTCATTTCGAGATTTGGTGACATTGCATGGCCCCCTCGGTCCCCTGACTTGTCCACATGTGACTTCTTTCTATGGGGGTACCTCAAGTCACGTGTCTACGAGGACAAGCCCCGTACATTAGATGCATTGAAGGAAGCGATCCGTCAACAAATCATCCAAATCAACAGAGACCTGCTGGGAAGAGTGGAGGCCAATTTTCGTAAATGCCTTCAACAATGCGTTGACGGCCAAGGACATCATATGCCAGATATAATTTTCGGTACATGATTATTATGACATGAAATGCTATGTTCTTACGAATGTTGTTCTACCAATATATTTTCTTTACAAAAATAAATATCATTTTCCTGATTATTCCAAAAACACTTGGTTCCCGTGCCCCACCCTGTACAAGCAGGTATCCGCACACCACCACTTTATGCCTTGGTGAGAAGAGTTACTACAGTTAACCAAAGATAACACTCCAGTTCATTGGGGAAATAAATGAAATTATCTTCCACTTAACCTATTTATTAACACCTAAATTACATTACATTTCATTTGGAAAACATGAAGCCACTGGGGCCTTATCAAGGTTATCCAAGTCATGAGCTATATTTCATAATAAAATTATGCAAACTGTCAATCTCAAGTCGGCTAATTAACACAACTATCACTTTTCAGTGTATGAATGTGTATTAATTAGACAGCAATATAAATATACAAGCACTTCGTGTAGTAGCTAATTCAAGTATCATATTTCCTAACTAAAAAATTAAGTACAGTAGCCTAAATATTTGATAATTTAATTTAATAACCTGAGCTTTTGCAATGTGTTGGGAAATTTTAGCAGATTTTGCAGTCTTACATCATATGGCAAGTCCTTGCAAGAATCTATTGTTCTGACCAAAAATTGGATTTTCATAGATCTAGTCCGCATCTCTGTTTTCTAATTTTCTTATGCCCTTCAAATTTTTTGCTGAACTTGTAAAAAAGGTTATATGTAAATTATCTAAATCTGAAAATATTTTGAACATATGCATCAGATCTCCCAACTACAATGTGTGTCAAAACAAACCATGTCAAGTTCCTTTAATATTTCAATGTATTCTAACTTTCCTAAGCCAGGGATAAGTTTGGTTATCATATGCTGCACACTTGCAAGCATATCTATATCTTGCCAATAGTGGGGTGACCAAGCTGGAAGGCAGTATTCTAAGTAAGGTCTAAGAAAATAATTATACAATCTACAGATAACTTCCTTATTTTTGTTATTAACATTACTCAAGATTAACAGTATAGGGTTTTGCTGATTTTCATTTTTCAAGTCTTTGATTTTAATTTCAGGGGTGGGGGCTTTCCTCTTTCCAGAGCTTTCATTAAGTTCATTGAATCAATAGGCAAATAATAAATTTAAACATTTAAATTAACTGAAAAAGGCATTTTTCCAGGAACAAATTTCTAAATCTAGTGTTAAAGCCTAGTTCAGTACTTAGTCTAAGTGGCTCTATATTGAATTTAAGAAAAAACAGGCTCAGCCTCCAACATTGAGGCCAGAACTTCTGAAGGTATGTGTAAAGCCCAAACTAGCATTACCAAGGATCTAGAATTTAAGTGTACCTTCTTGGCAGACAACTCTTGTGCACATAACCCCATTATTACTTGAGGCACTGCAAGTGTGTACCCCTTTTTTTTGAAGCTTTGGCTTGCAAACCCTTAATTAAAGCTATTATTGCCTGTGAAACTTTTTCTGGTAAAAAAAATTTAGTACCAGTACCATATCTGTAGCTACATGTTATCTTATTCAAATAAATTAAGAAATAAACAAGTGCTTAATAGCATCAGTGAATAAAATACTACAGTAGAAATCTAAAAAAATTAAGACTCTAAAGTTTAGTTTATGATCTAGTTATTTGTGAATCAAGTGTTGTAATGTAGTAAGGCATTCAACAAAGTTTGACACTGGAGACTTCTACATAAATTAAAGGCTCATGGAAGATCTGGGTCAGTTATAAATTAGGTAGAAAAATAGCTAGAAGACAGAGAGCAGAGAGTAAGGCAAAGCTTTACTCACCCAGATAGCATTCATAACAGCTGAGTAATGTGTTAAATTAGGTTAGATTAGGCTTGGTTAGGTTAGGGTAGTAGTTAAGGCCCAATGGACTCAGTCTCTAAACACTGACTGGATAGTAAAGTTTTACCAAGAGTAATTTTAAATGGTCATGAATCAGTGGTAGGAAGTGAAAAGAAATGAGGTCTATTACTCTTTATTGTATATCTAAATTATTTAGAGAATGGATTAGGTAGTAAAATATCTAAATTTGCAGATGTTGATACAAATGTAGTTGCCCTAGTTACAAATACAGAAAATTGTTATAAACTACAAAAAGATTTTGATAGAGTAGTTGCCTGGGCTAGTAGTCATATGATGTGGTAAATAGTAGCTCCTTAGTTTAAAAAAAAAATCTGGATGCTTTTATGAATGAAAGACAATTTGGAGATTCAAATTTGGAAGTGAAAGTGGAAAGACTTTCTTTGTTGTGCTCCAAGTTTTTTTTACAAATTGTTGTTGTTGTTGTTGGTGGTGGTGGTTAGCCTATCATCCCACCCTGATCGAGCAAACTGGTGGCACACAGGTAACTGATCACCCTCTCTGGAGTGGACTAGAGGTTCAGCGCACTAGTGATGTGTTGTGTTTTCTGTTGTGCTAGAGCAGTACAGTTTGTCATAATGTGTTCAATTGTTTGTGGTGTGTCCTGGCACAGGTGGCAGGTGTCATCTGTGGAGTTGTCTAGTCTGTGTTTATATGTCTGTAATTTGGGGTGATGTTCACATCGGAATCGTGCTAAGTTAACTTGATCCAATCTGCTCAGGCTGGTCTCTGACCTGTCAATGGGTGGTGGCTTCGCACCTAGGACAGCATTCAGACCGAGTTGTGTCAGTGCTTTGTGGGTTAGGTGTGTGTGTGTGTATGTTTTCTGTACTGTGATGTCTGCAGGGTGTGGTATGGAATGGAGTATTTGGTTATAATGTGTGTGGTGTTACCTTAATGGTGCAAGGTGTTGGACCAGACTGGTTGGCAGTAAAAAATGAAGTCGCAAAATTTAAAATGTGCGGGTGCTCATTTTATTCGGTTTATTGAAAAAACAAATTCTGCCAAATTTCAAGTTCCTAATCTTATTTTAAGTGGTGGTACAAGACACAAAGAACTTTGTGCTCTAGGCTATTGGAAACGAGTGTTCAAGTGAGCTTCAAAGTTATACAAAACAAAAAACTGAAAAGAACGATTCTGATAAGACTCAAACAACCTCAAATAGGACTGCAATAGCTTGTAGTGATCTGATAGATTACAATTATGCCTAATTTTTCTGGCTTCGAATGAATGTGGATTTATTGGCATCAGGGAACATCTTCCGGTGCTGCTCCACAACCTGAAGAACGTATTGCTGTTGATCCTCCTGTGTGGTCAGCACAGCATTAAAATCTTTCATTAGGGCAACTCCTCTTTCTGCGGGATCATTGACAACACTGATGGCAGAGACGCGCTGTTTCGCTTGTTGAAAATCTTCATCTTCCCACTGCTCCGGATCCTTGGAGAGGAAGGATGTGGGAAGCTGGAGCAGGTGGAAGAAGGCCAATGTGTTCTTCGTGACAAAGGCTGCCAAAGAAAGATGTTCAGCATCTCCCACATCAATTGTCACACAAGGCGAAGGACTCTTCCTTTCTTCATTTTTGAGCACCTCAACCATGCCTCTTTTCACCGCGCTGCCGAGATATTCATCAAAAAAGGCCAAAGCGACCAACTTTTCACTTAAGTACCAAAGATGGCTAGTGATCCCTTTCAAAGCGGCCTCTGCCACGCATCGGTTAACTTGTCTGTACTGCTGCACCAGCTTTTGTATCAGCTCCAAGTCCAACCGCGGAGCATATCTGGCTACTGGGGCATTGAACCAAACTTTAACGTAAATCTCTGCAACAAAGAGGCAGAAGTCAGTAACACCCTGGAGCTCCTGGTCCATGAGTTTCTCCAAGTTCCGCAACTGGTGATGGTACAAGAAGATCTTAAATGCATAGATGCATTTTGCCATCCACCGTGCCCTGTGGAGGGCACCCGGAGTTTGAATATGATTTCCCTGTGGTAGATTTATTCCGAGAAATAGCAGTACAAGTTCCAGGAATTCACGGTAATCATCGCGAGGCTGCTGAGATCTCAACTGTTCGTGCACAAACTCTGCAACTTTCTCCTTGAATGCGTGCATCCGATCTGCCACCTCACGGTCTCCCTCAGCAGAAAGAAACGAATCCTTTACAATCTTTGGCCACACCTCCGCCAATCTTTGAAAGAGCTTGATCTTTGGTCCCGAAGAGCATGCTACTAAAGGCTTCGAAAACTTTTTCAAGAACTATTTCCACAATGTGGTGACAACAAGCAAGATTGAGAAGTTTCTTCCCGAGCTCCTACTCGAGGAATTGACAAGTGCCGTTCAAGCGACCGGTGTTACATAATGTCGTGTCAAAAGACATGGCTACGATCCCGGGAGATAACTGCCAGTCTTCCAGCATGTCATGCACTGCTGTTGCCTGCGCCAGACCTGTTGATGATGGCAGCTTTGGTACCCCCAACAGCTTCATCACACCTTCTCCTGAAACCAGGACTGGAAGGCGATCGACCTTCTCTTTGTTTGTAAGGTCTGGAAGGAGCTTGCCATCCCAATGAACTGTTAATGGTACCGTGGGGGAAAAGGACCTTCTCAGCTCGTCCGCGATGTCTTGGTGGAATTTCATTCGAGCTAGTCGGATTGTCTCTCGATTCAATGCGTAGTGCTCCATACTTTGTCCAGCAGCTGCTAAGGTATTGGCCACAACATGGACTGCCCGGCGATTGGATATCTTTGTGCGGTCCAACGCTTGCGCCAGTTCTTGAGTAACAATCTGATTTAACCCTCTTGATCTTTTCCTCTTGGGAGTGGCAGATGATGCGCCTCCTATTGCTCCGACATTCACCTCATCTTCCTTGTCAGTATCCTTGTTTGTAGAACTGCTGCTCGACTCCAAAACCAAGGACCTGTCCATCTTCTGGAGTTCATTCAGGTTCCTTCGTTTCCTTTTCTCTTGCTCACGCTGCCGCGTCATTTTGTTCTCCTCTTGTCTAATATACTTCTGATCAACAAGTCCTATAGTTCCTCGATGACCAGGCTCACGCTGCGCAAGAAGAAACTGCTTGTCTTCTTTATTTTTGATGATTTTGAGCGCATCACCGTGAGCGCAATCGAACAGGCCTTTCAGACCTTCTAGAAAGACCTTCTCCTTGTCCATCTGGGTTTTGGTACACCTTGCTCGTAATTTCTTTAAGCTTCTCCACTCAGAATGGAGGTTCTCCAGCTTGTCTTGTGCCTGGTGCGTAGCTTGAGTCGGAAGACTTGCATTCTTCCACATCTGTTCGACCTCTGTCATCACCAGTCGGCTACTTTCTCTGACAGGGCGAGACTCGGACAGGTGAAAGAACAAGAATCGTTCCAGGACCTGCCGCTTGGACGTCAATTTGGCTCCTGTAAGGGTATATGAGTTGGGAGAAGTCTCCAGTAGCCATAAAACATCATTCTTTCTTAGAGTAGTCGCCATTTTTCATCTACCTGCAAAGTATACAAATTAGAGAATTAGTAAGTGACAATGGTGGAAACTTTGTTACTCTTGTACCACCCCCTAATGTTTATCAAAAATCCTAAAAATTTGCCTGAGTGATTTTCTTCAGGAACTGCACCAAACGCGCCACCGCACTCGCTCCTCCAGGCAACTTGGATTTTTACCCCTATTGGCTATTGCCACCCTAGGTCACTGTTGGTGTGTTATGTTTGAGGTTATGATGTTACCTTATGAGGTGGGCTATTTCTCTAGTGTAATTTGGATTGTATTTCCTAATGTTGCCCTTGGGTATGTATTTGTTTGCATTATTGGTGATCTGATTAAATGTCTTGAGTGTTGTATTGATGTTTATGATGGGTGTGCTGTTTAATGTGGTGAATTGTTCCTCAGTCTGTATTTTGAACTGTTCCCAATCAGCTTTCTTGTAATTTCTGTAAGTGTGCTTAAGGCTGTTGGGGCAGAGTGTAGAACGTGTTGTAATGATGATGGGCAGGTGGTCTGATGACAGTTGTTTTTCTGTTCTCCAGTGTGTGTGTGTGTGTGTGTGTGTGTGTGTGTGTGTTGGGAGGAGTTTGAGTATCCTGCTTGATGTGGTATGTGTGTATGTTCTTCTGTATTGTTACTTAAGAATGAAGAGGCTGTTTAGTTGTGTGGTTATGTTGGTGCCTCTGGTGTTGCTTTGGTTGTGCAGGTACCAACTAGTGTCTTTAGCATTGAAGTCTCCTCCTAAGATGACATTAGTGAGAGAGGCCAGATTGTGTAACTGTGGATTGTAATTGGCTGGCACCTGAGGTGAACTATCTGGTGGGATGTAAATGTTGATGAGTGTGGTGGTGTGTTTTGCACATGTTTTAATGTTAACTGCCTGTATTTCTATCATGTTATCTGCTTGGATTGCGTTTTGTAATGTTTTGGGTGGCATCAGTGTAGCTAATATTTTTATGTATGTAAGTGATGAGTCTATCCCCATGACCCTCAGTACGATCTTGATGGATCGCAAAATTACAAATTGTTGAATGATTATACTGTAGTATCACTTTAATTCTATAGATTTTACTTTATTTCAATTATATATTAACCCTGGAATGCATAGTGGGGCCCAGTTGGACCCTGCTATGCATGATGATTTGATTCGCCAATGCAGTCTAGGGTTAAAGTGTAACTAGCCCTATTTCTAAGTTTTAAGCTTAATTTAACTTAGTATTTAGAGAGATCTAGAGGTTCATTCAGTGCAAGCCCAGTTTTTTGTCCTGATTAGGTTCCCATTAGCCCATTCCATCCAGGGGATAGCCTAACTTAGACCATAAAGCTTTTAACTGAGTTAAAGAATAGTATTTAACCCTTGGCCCTGGTGAAGTATGCCCTTACTGCACGCATGAGCCGTAGCCGGATCCTGTGTAGTACGGTCATACTACATTAACTTTATTTATTTCTAATAGCTCCGATTTTTCTAGGATTATGCTGTGCTGTTCATATGATAATCAGGAGGAACTTACTGTGTCAAAATTATCAGCCAATCAAAATTTGATTAAGTAAATAGGCGGAGTTAAAGATAATTTGTGGGGTCTGATTGGTCAGCAATTACATCATATGCTTTCTGCCCATGCATAAATACAGTTAAAATATGATTCTAAAATAGTCGTCTGCTAATGTTCATTCATGTAATATATACTTATATATATACTATATACTGTATTCTTAGTATGTACACACACTTTTACCTTTGTCAAATGGTTAGAGGCAGTGAATGTCATTGCAATGGTCCTGGGTTCAAATCCCAGTAGAGGTTAGAAAATTTATTTTCTGAAGCAAGTTTCTTTGCTTATTTCTGCCATGCATATAGATGGCTGCGGGAATTCATTAAATAGGCATTTACATAGAAATTTATATAATACAAAGTATTTTAGTTCCCCTCTCAACAAATTCCGGATATGATGCAGCTATAGAAAATGGTCATACCATGGTCAAGGGGTTAAGATGACTTTAGACTGTGACTGTAGGGTTTGTAAGAAAGAAGTGAGGGAAGGGAATAATGCTGTAGCATGTGAGAGTTGTGATGATTGGTATCACTCAGTACACTAAAGTTTTTAAGAGTTCATATTAGGAATTTAGGAGACTATATAGCTAATTGTTAATTCCAATTCTTGAGTGCTATAATAATTTGTAATTGGCAAGGCCTTTACAAAATAAACTGTTATAAAGGGTGTTTCAAAAGTCTTTACCCTTTTTTTCCCCAAGGACCCTAAGGTGACCATTAGGGTGTCTCAAATATACGAATGGAGGATGTCGGGTCGGGGCGACGCTTGCCCGTATTACACCTTTATAAAGGATTGTTATCACAAAATTTGACAGCTGTAGGAGGATTTGTAGGGGTCACTCAAGTTCGCCACTTCTGTTTCACTTATACAAGATTTTCTTCTCTTTCGCAGGTGATGGTTACTAGAGCAGGAAACTAGTTGTGGTTGCTGGACAAGGCCCCAATTGCAGCGATTGTTTGTCCACGACTTCCATTGAAGGAGCAATGCCTGCTCCTTTACTTCTACCACCACCAAGACCAAGAGGGAAGGAAGACCAAATTGGAGAGCATTCGCCTGGTGGTGGAAACCATCTGGCCCATCTGGGAGAAGGCCAACATACCAACTACCACCAAGAAGTACGCAGGGGAGAAGCTGGCGAAGTTGATCGATACCTACGACGCACTCAAGAAGAACAGGACAAAGCCGCAAGAGGGTTACCGGTACAAGGAGGGGATGTTCAAGTCGGATTTGGAAGACGTGTTTGACGTGGCTCACTCCTCCGCGCTATCCTCCTCCAAGGTCCCTCAGGAGGACAAGGATTTTCTCACCTCGCAGAGGGAAGACAGGATGTCGTCAAGTCTTGAGGGGGTGGACCAGAAGACAGCGAAGAAGAAAGCTGTGAAGCGGAAGAGGGATCTTGCAGCCACGGCTGGCTAGGAAGAGTAAATGGGATGCTGGGGTGACACAGCTCATGGAGGTAGCGATCTTGGAGGTGGATGGTAGCAGCACTGAAATGAACATGGAAGACGAGGATGATGACGACGAGACGTACCAAGCGCCCAGCACCAGCAAGGCCCAGACTCAAAAGAAAAGGCGAATGAATGCCCTCACGGACCCGAATCTCATCGCTGCTTGGGATCGCGACAACATGTCCGTGAGACAAGCAACGTCGTCCTTTGCAGCAGCAGCTCAGAGTTTGGGTCATGACCTGGATGACCTGGTAATCTTGCCAGCAACTGTTCATCGAACACGGAACAAGATCCGAAAGGAGATGGGAGAAGAGTTGACCCGAAAGTTCGAAGCTTCTGGTCCTTTAGTCTTGCACTGGGATGGGAAACTGTTGGAAGATATCGCCAAGGAGAAGAAGGAGGTTGACCGGATTGCTGTTGTGGTGACGGGCGATGGAGTCGAGGAGCTTCTTGGTGTACCCGTTGCGGTGGACAGCACTGGAAAAGAACAGGCTGCAGCCGTACTCCAGGAAGTCCAGGCTTTTGGCATTTCGGAGCAAATCATTGGACTGGGATTCGACACCACAGCTGTGAACGCTGGGATGATCCAAGGTGCTTGCGTTCGCATTGAGCAGGAGTTTGGCCGTCCCATGTTGTGGTTGGCTTGCCGTCACCACGTCTTGGAGATCTTACTCAAGGATGTCTTCGTGCGATGTCTGGGGCCGTCCTCTTCCCCTGACATTCTCTTCAAAAGATTTCAACAGCGGTGGGCCTCCATTGACAAAGGGTCATTCTTGTCCATCAGTGACGGAAGCAATCCCACAACAACTGACAACTGGGCAAATCAAGCGTCTTCCATGAAGAAATACCTGCAGCAGACGCTTTCCCACGGCACACATCCCCGAGAAGACTACCGTGAACTCCTCATCCTTTCCTACCGCTTCCTTGGTGGTCAGGTCCAGGGGAGATTTCGTCAGCCTGGGGCCTATCACCACGCCAGATGGATGGCCAAAGCCATCTATGCCCTCATGATTTTCATGTTCCGTCACCAACTGGACCTGACAGCCAGGGAAGAAGGAGGACTTCGGCGGCTGTGTTTGTTCATTTCCCTCGCGTACATGAAGCAGTGGAATGAGGCAATGGTCTCGAATCGAGCTCCACTGAACGACCTAGAGTTCCTTCGCCTGCTCGAGGCCTACCCTGACAAGGAAGTCAGCCACACGGCATCCATGGCCTTGAAAAGGCACCTGTGGTACCTCTCAGAGGATCTCGTGGGGCTTGGTTTCTTTGACGACCGCATTCCAAAGGACACGAAGCTAAAGATGGTCCAACGACTTCAATCCCCCGTCACGAAGAAAGGACTCAAGCGGATCGATCCGAAGAACTCCAATCCACAGCAATCCATCGAGCTCTTCGTCACCCGGAGAACAAAAGAAGTCTTCTTCCGCGCGATCCTTCCAGAATCTGAGTCTCCCACCTTCCTCATGAAAGATCCAGAGGATTGGATCAATGACCAGGATTGGATCACGGCGCAAAAGAGGGTGAAAGCCCTGAAGGTGGTCAATGACGCCGCCGAGCGTGGTATCGCTTTGATGAAAAGATTCAATTCCACCATCACGCGTGATGAGAAGCAGAAGCAATTCGTCCTCAAGGTGGTTCGGGCTCACCAGAAGTTGATCCCCGTCAAGACGAAGGAGAGCTTGAAGAGTAAAATCAAGTAGTGTAGGACAGATTGATGATGAAAACAATCCATTTATACGCGCTTATTTCAATTAATGAAAGGTGCATTTCGTTTATTTTCATTTTTGTTCAGAAATAAAGAGAATAAGAGAATGATAGAAATTTCTTTTTTTTCCTAAATAGCTACAAGAAAGTGTTAAACTTGAGTGATCTCTAAATACTGTTCGATTCCCATCATTTTTCGATTTTTAGAACCTCTATGCCTATTGAAATTGGGGCAGCATTCGCGAGCAAGAGAAAATCGAAAAAAAAAATTTCTATGTATTAATGAGACACCCTAGTGACCATACATTCAACACAAACCTTTATAAAATGTTTATTGATTTTTCGGCAACTTGGTGCATCTTATCCAAATGTGTTCAGAAAGATTTGAGCAGATTGCGGAACAATTGCGTGTCATTTTGCATCGATTCAAGGACTGCTGAAAATACTCGAACAAGTGTCTCAAGAGAATTTTGATCTTCGACATCCGGGATCGCATCCAACTGCTCCTCGAAGTGTGTGCGCACACTGCACGCTCTGACAGTTATGTTCACTCGGGTGTTGAACGTATGGTCACCTTAGGGTCCTTGGGGGAAAAAAGGGTAAAGACTTTTGAAACACCCTTTATAGTAATTCTTGAAATATTGGATTTTAGGCTATAGTTCTTCAGTTTTGTCATCGATTATGACATCCTTAAAAAAGAAAAAGTTGTTTTAAAGGATATACACTTGTTTAAGCAAATAACTTTTTGCTGGATAGAGGTGATCTGTAAGAGGAATTAGGCTAAATAGAAATAAATGTCTATTAGGAAAAATTTGTAATTTAAAATTTTAGTTCCTATTCCATACATAGTCTTTGCCTGTGGAATGTTTACCCTTTATGGTAATAGGCCTTAACTCCAACAGGTTTTCTTATTAAATTTCCTTATTAAAATGAGAACTTAGTGTACACCTGTAGAAGTAGACAGAACTTTAGTTTTATTAAAAAATAGACCATCATTTGCAAACAAATTTCATTTATTTAAATACAGTAAAACCTTCATTATCCAGCAAGCTCAGGGATTAGGCCATTCTGGTTGTCTAATTTTTCCAGTTATCTGAGTGTAGCATTAACCTAGGAAAAACCAATGGACAGTAATGGTAAAACTCAAATATTGGCTGTACTGCACTGTACACCAATGTAAAGTATATTGTAATCAACATAAACACTATGCTAAGTACAGTGCCCGCGAAAAGTATCCGATCACTCAAGAAAATACAATATTTTCCCTTGATATTCAGAGACACGTAATTCACTTTCTATTTGTTCTAGCGACATCTGGTAACTTTGAGGTTGCTCGCTGATATGAGAGCTATCCAACGCATTCTCAAATTAGTGTTCTGGTAGCCTTCGTTGCGGGTGGCTGTGTCTCAAATTTGTCAGATTTCACTGTTTGTATAAATTTCTTGATATTTTTTTTTTTTTTACAGTGGTGTAAATAAAATTTATATATAATGTGTGCTAAAAAACAACTTAAGAGTGATTGTCGAGGTGCTATTGTTGCTTTGCATGCATGTGGGAAATCACAGAGACAGATAGCTAAGGAATTAAACATATCCCAAAGTACCGTTAATTTATGGGTTTCACGGGCTAAGAACAATGGTGGCCTAACCACGCCAGTCCCTAAAAAACGATCTGGCAGACCGAGAAAAACAAATTCGCGAACAGACAAACTTATGAAACGTTTAGTATTGAAAAACCCAACAATAACTGCGAAAGAAATAAAATTTAATATGAATAATTTGTTATCTGGTGTTTCTGAATGAACTATCCAGGAGCGGCTCCAAAAAGAACTCGGATTACCATCTCGCCATGCTGCTAAGAAACCGTTCATTAATGAAAAAATGCGTAAAAAACGTGTCGCATTTTGTAAAAAATACATTCATTGGACTGTTGATGACTGGAAGAAGGTTTTATTTAGCGATGAGTCGACATTTTTGACATTCAGAAGTTGTCCAAAAAAGGTTCGCCGGCCTATTGGCTCAAATAGGATGGACCCTAAAGACAATGAAACACCCTCCAAGTGTGATGGTTTGGGGTTGTTTCGGTTACTATGGGCGTGGAAACTTATATTTTCTTCCGAAGAACACAACTATGAATGGTGCATGGTATTTAGCAATGCTACAGGATAAACTTCCAATGGCAATGGCAATCCAAAGGACAAAAACATACATGCATGATGGTGCACCATGTCACAGGGCCAAAATAGTGACAAAATGGATTACTGACAATAAATTTGATATTTTGGATTGGCCTGGTAATAGTCCAGATCTCAATCCGATAGAAAATCTGTGGCTAATAATAAAAAATAAGGTTGAATGCCACGACACTGGCTCAGTCGAAAAATTACAAGAGGCCATCAAAAAGGTATGGTGCAAGGAAATAGTGGAAGTTTGTCAAAACTTGATTAAATCCATGCCAAAACGTCTAGAACAAGTCATCCAAACCAAAGGACAGATGACAAAATACTAATATAAGGTTAGTATACATTTAAACATTGTTTTTTATGTAAAAAATACAAATTTCAAGGGTGATCGGATACTTTTCGCGGGCACTGTATGTATGGGACAATTGAAACAAGTAAAATTTAGTCTTATTTTATTAAAAAGAAACAGTACTGTAATAGAGTATTATAAGGCACAGTAACATACGGTACAGTAAATTAAAACTAAACATTTAGTCAATCTCTGGATCTAAATCACTGGTACATGTACTAGATGAAGAAGGTGTAGTTGCACAAGGTACAGAAGCTCTCTGCAGCATCTTCCTGATATCATCCTGTTTACAGGCCTGCTGTCTCTTGTGCATAAAGCTCTTCTGAATTATGTGCAGCTGCATCACTTCTTGGGAAGAAAAAGCTGAATGTCACTCAGCAAATTTGATAGCAGATGAAAGACCTGAACATGCCTCAGCCCAGGAACCTCTATCTTCAGGCTCTTTGTCATCATAATCATTTTCAGTTGGCAATGACTTCTCAGGGTTGACAACTTTTTCTATGATTTCAGTATCACTAGGGCTGTAGGTCACTTCTGCATTGTTGTCCATGTTAAACCATTCTTCGACTTCGTCATCTTTGAGATTTTTGAGTGGATTTGTAGGCTCAGCTTGCTTCAGAACTTCAATGATAGCTGTAATTTCAGTCTTTTTTCTTCTGACATTGAAGCTTCAAAATTTTCTTTTTCATTAGATGACCCCTCTGTGAATATAATTTTTGGCCATAATTTTCTCCAAGATCTCCTTAAAGTCTGACTCTTAACTGTATCCCATGCAAAAGTAATATTGAAGATGGCATCTTTGATTGTGTATTGGGATTGAAATTCCTTGACAGTGCCTTGATACTGGATCAACTGATGCATAAAGTTTTTCTTGTAGATGGACTTCAGATTTTGAATAACTCCTTGATAGGCCTGTGCGATTAATCAAAAATGTCGATTTGGGTCAATTCAGTAAAAGAATTGAAACCCAACCCGACTTAAAGCTAAAAAATTTTGATTCTTCGATTTGCTAACTGTAACCTGTCAAGATGATGAACTGGCACTACTCCAAAACCATGGAATGTCGAAACTATGGAATAACAATTGAAAAAAAAATAAATAATATATATATATAATAATGATGATATAAAATAGTTGGATATTTGAGAGATTACGCTTTTATAAAGATCTGAGTGCGCTCAATGTACATGGTCAGCCTTTGATTTTGTGATGTCACAGAATCATGTGCACGCGCCTTGCGGTGTGACAAGTTTGGACCAGTTGTTTATTACTCTTTTCAGTATGTTGTTGTTGGTGCTGGTGCATGTAAATTGTAAAGTATATGTGAGTGCAGTGCACATTCGCAGTTGAATCAAATCAAATCAAGAATCGAAAACAAGTGGCTGAATCAAATTGAATCTAAATAAAAATATCTGAATCGCACACCCATACTCCTTGACCCATTGGTTGTACGAGAGATGTTACATTGGGAGGAAGGAAGGTAGTGAAAATACCGGTATTTCCTGAAATCAAATCCACTTCAGCAGGATGAGCTCTGCAGTTGTCTAGAAGAAGGATGACTTTACTGTCTTCTGGCTTGTTTAGTTTTCGTAAATTTTCTTTGACTGCAGGCACAAAGGTGTAATTAAACCAACTTGAGAAAATATCACAATCCATCCATGCATTAGATTGTGCTTTGTATTCAACAGGCTTTTAAGGGCTCTAGGTTTAACATATTTTCCAATAACTAAAAGTTTGATTATATGATTCCCTGAGGCGTTGGCACAAGTAAGAACAGTTACACAATAGGGTGTGTCAATTTTAGGGAGCAAAGTGAAATCTTTAGATTTTCAAAGACTAGTAGTGATCAAATGATGCATTTTTATGTGCTAAATCGAAATATGGCTTTAAAATCCAGATTTGACCACTCCTAGCTACTGTACTTATATTTGAAGTTGAAGTTTACGAAAAATCAGCAATTTTTGCAAGTATTTCTTTTATTATATATAACTACATTTTACATATATTACATACAATTAAAGACATTTTGATTGTATTTCAATATTAAAACTTAGAAATATAGATAGGTTTCTTGAACTTTGCCAAGGATGCCATATTTACCTTAAATTTACCTTAAAGCGCTTCTGCCTCAAGGGTGTGCTGCTCCCACGAAGTCCACTCAGCGCCTCCTGAGGCGGGGCCATGACGGGGTCGCCACATTTTACATACATACAATTAAAGACATTTTGATTGTATTTCAATATTAAAACTTAGAAATATAGATAGGTTTCATGAACTTTGCCAAGGATGCCATGTCTGCCTTGCTCTTGTTCCTGGACATGAGCTCCCTACTGGCTACCTGGCCACTGATGTACACGCCTCCCTCCTCTCTTGTGAGTAAACATGTTGTGCTGCTTCAGTTGTCATTCTTACACACCTCTCTACTGAATGTGTGTGTGAGGGCCATGCAGGAACTTCCAATGGTCTATCCAGAAACTCCTTTATTGCAGCAGTAGTGAGGGAGTAGGTCAGAGGAGGCTCAGTCATGCCAGAGTTCCAGTGAATAAGCTCTGAGAGTTTGGTGGCATCTGGGTTGATGTCAGGAGTCTTCCTGGGTCTGACACTGCAGTCTCCTACCTGTGTGTCCTCATCTCCTTCACCTCTGATTTCCAATATCCTCTTCACTGTCTCCCTCCTCCACCTCACTGCACAGCATGGCCTGGGGCACAGCCTCAGAGTGTGCATACCAGGCTGATCTCTTCACTGTAGGCATCACTATTCCTATCACCTCCTCCTGATTTCTGAGCAGCTCCAGCTGGTACAGTACATGCCTGGGACCCTCCACCCAGCTGTGATTTAACTTGATGTTGAACCAGTTTGGCATGTAGACTCCCACTATGAATTCCACAATTATCCTCAGATTCTTCAGGTTCCTACCCTTCAGCCCATGTTTGGAAATCCACAATCTGCAGAACCTTAGAGCTGTGGTGACCCACCTACTATGACAGACTGGCCCAATCTCCAGGAGAGCTAGACTCTGAGGTACCTCTCCTGATCTGATGGCAGTGATGATTCTGTAGCCATTTGATTGGTCTGTGCTGAGGTCCTTGACTACCTCCTGACTGAGATGGGGTAGAGGAGGACCAACAGTGATCCTCGTGAAGTTTGGGTTGATCTCCAGCTCAGTGTGCAAGTCACAGACAATCCACACCAACTTCCTGCTAAGCTTGGCCTCCACATAATGCATTACTCCTCCCTCCCAGCCAGTAGTCACATTAGTACTGTCACCTATGGCCAAAATGGTCTGGTCTGCTCCTCTCTCTCTTAGCCAATTCACCAGATGATCAGCAATGACCTCAGCATGACTTCTCTCCTCTGCAGCTTCCTCTGGTACAAAATGCCACAAATATTTCCCACCTGGTTCATTGCACACTGTAGTGTTCTTCCTTAATGAGGCCAGGAAACTGCCTGTCACTGCCCTCAGCTTCCATCATCACTTTGGTGTCATCTCTTTTCCCATCAAAGAAGATACAGGTGATGCCATTTTCCCTAATCTCTTCATCAAACTTCTTGACCAGCTTCTTAGTTACTCTCCTGAGCCCTCCTCACCTTGTGGTCAATCACCAGTGCTGTGTCAAACTCTGTGATAAGACCAGCATCAATCCAGGCAGCAGTGGCACTCTCTCTCAGCCCAGTGTGATGTCTCAAGCTAGCCAGAGCTATATTGGTGATATCTTCAGTGTTGTATTTCTTCTTCTTAGCCACAGGCAAGGAAGAAGTTGTCACAGCCTCTGGTATGATGTCTTCATCCTCTCCCCTCCAGTATATCTCCAGTCTCCTCCAACTCCATCTCCAGCAGTGACTCCTCCCTCAGCTCCTCCTCTTTCTTGGCTGACTCCTCTGCCTTCCTCCTCTGCTCCTGTCTCTGCAGCACTGCTTCCTGTCTCCTGGTCTCAGGGTGATCAGCTAGACCCATCTGGTGTGCCCCCACACTTCCCACCTTTTCTCTCTGATCTTTAATGAAGGCAAGCTCCTGCACTGGTATCTTCTGCTCACTCCTGCAGCTGCAGTCAATGTGAACCTCACTGTTGCAGACAGGGTTGCACCCAAGCTCTCTGCAGCTCCTGATCACACAGTGACAGGTCAGGATGTCCACCAATTTGCCCAGTTTCATCATGAACCTATCTTTGACCTCTAGCTTCACATTGCCAATGGACACCTTCGCTGCCTCATCCCACAGTGCCTTCACTTTAGCCCTGATCCTGACCTCAGTGTTGATTACAGGTCCTGTGAATAGAGCGTTGGCCTTTCTCCACTGAGCCAGTAGCCCTGGAACACTGCCGTTGTTAATCAGGTAATTAACACTGTAATTCCTCCTGTCTTCCTCACTCATCTCTCTCCTCAACAAACCATACCTCAGCAGATCTCTGGCTGTGGGCAGCTCAGCAGGGGGAAGTTCCCTCCCAGTCTCCACCAAATGACTTAGGTGACAACTTGATTTGTTTCGGGTTCTGATTTCTTTTGACTCATCCTGTGGACCTGTGAACAAAAGAAATGTCATTGAAATTTGGATAGGCCTACTAAAATGAAGTTAATTGAAATTCTTAATATCTTCCTATAAGCTCGGATAAAAGGTTGTGTTGTTATAGGTACAAGACTTAATTATTCAAGGTAATGACAATTTCATATATCTATCATATCAAAATATACAGAAAGTTTGGGTCACACATAACATTTTGAATAATTTGAATTACACAATATTTATATTACGAAGTAATCAAAATTGTCAAAAAGGAGGGAAAATACATGCATTCATAATCAAAACTCCAGCATTTGTGACTGTGTGAAACTTAGAAACCATACTGCACACCAAAAATAACCAAAGTTGACCACACATATCAATGACACATTGATATGTGTCCCATCAAAGAAGACATTGATATGACCTTTATGGTCAAATATACAGTAAGTTGGTAAATGGCTTTTTTAAACAACACTAAAGATATTTCTAAGTTTGCTAGATAATATGACATCATTTGAGCATTAGTAGTTTTTAAATTGTTGACTTGACTAAAATTGATACACCCTAGTCACACAATCCTTATTCTGCTTGAATCCTGAAGCAGAAGACTCGCCTTCACCAGCTAGAGTTGAAGTTGGCAGACCATGCCAAAAAAGGCCAGTTTTGTCAGCATTATATATGCGATCTGCAGTTAGTTCATGTTCAGAGACCAATTTCTTAAGATTAACTATAACTTTCAGCAGCTTCATGATCTGCAGATGCTTTTTCTCCATACACATCCAATCTTCTGAAGCCATGTCAAAGCTTAAAATACTGCAACCACCCTTCAGAAAATGCACAAGGCTCAGTCAACTCCATTTGTTTATAGAAATCCTTCGCTTTTTCATTCAACATTGGCCCTGAAATTGGATTTCCTTCAAATCTTTTCAATGCGAACCATTCATACAACACTATCAAGCTGTTCCAATTTTGGTCTATGGAGTGTATGGCATTTTTCAAGTCCTTCTTGGTCTCCAAATGTGCAACAAATGTTAAAAGTTCGTCCTTTTGGGCCTTGATGTCATAAATTGTTGATGAGCCAACATTGTAATCATCCATACTTTATAATTTGCACCTTTTTCTAAATGCCTTATAATGTCCACTTTCTGATTTAGAGTCAACACAACTCTCTCTTATGTTTAGAACTTGTTGATGGTTTTCTTGATGCCATTATTCTTGAATGGGTTAAATTTCAGGAGATAAATTAAGATAACTTTTCAATGGTGAGAAGCCAACTTGAATAACCAAATCAATATGGTGAATTGTTTATATACACAGGTGCCACTGTGAGATGCTTTGGAAGCTTCCCAGGATGTCTAGATTTTTTCAGATGGCATTGGAAAGCTTCCTGGTTTCTAGATTGGTGAATTGTATTGGCCTAATACAAAATTTGCCAGTTTCTAAAGTTTTCCGGATAGTTGATTGCCGGATAGTGCAGGTTTTACTGTATAATACTAGTAAAGTGTTCTTTTCAAGACAGTTTCTTCAGCCTTTAAGCCAAAGTAGCTATAGAATAATGTGTGAAGACCTGAATACTATGGCAGATCTTCCAAAGGTTCATAGAGATGAAACTATTGTTGAGGATCTTCATGGGCATAAGGTAGGTTTAATTCTCATATATACATGAAGCATCATACATTAAAATTTCATTTTGACATTTATACTAATAGTATATATAAAACTCATTGGGCTATACATAGGCAGATCCAGAGGGGGACCAGTGGGCTTAATTGAAGCAACATGGACTTAAGCATTCAAATGTTTTACCTAATTTCATTTAACAGGATGTATGGGGCCTCCAAATTAAACTCCCTGGCACCTCCCTCTCAATCTGCCTATGGGGCTATATGCATAACATACTTTCTATACCAGCCTATATTTCTTCAGATTGCAGATCCATATCGTTGGTTAGAAGATCCTGATTCAGAAGAAACCAGAGTGTTTGTTGATGCTCAGAATTCTATAACAGTACCATACCTAGAAAAATGTGAAGTTAAAGAACAGTTAAAGGTGAAGTTAACACAAATGTGGAACTATCCAAAATATTCCTGTCCATATAGAAGAGGTTCCCGATACTTTTTCTTTATGAATACTGGTCTCCAAAATCAAAGGTAGGTTATGAAGCCATGAAACCCAGCTGAAGTAAAAATTTTTAGGACTACATATACTGTACAGTGTACATATAATATGCCTGCATGATTGTTTACATTATGTAGGCTTATATTGTACAGTAGTTCATCTTCACTGTCAAAATGTTATCCTAAATAGGATATATTGTACCATAGGCTTATACTATATAATAATAATAATACTATTAACCATTAAGTTAATTCTCGTTGACCTATAATAGCATAATGAATGAGAAAAAGATATGTTAACATCATTGGATCTGAGCTTAATTCTAGTAACCTTTGCCTTAAAGGAAAGTAATCTGTATGCTTTAAATTACATCTTAAGTGGGAAAAGAGGTCCTCTATTCTAATAGGTCTGCTTCCTCATTTAACTACCGTACTTCACCTTAGACACATAAATATAGAATTAACAAAAAAAAAAGATATAGGCCTATTTGATAGAACTCTCACAGTAGCTACCAAAATTACCTACCAGATGAGTAATACAGCTAGTCCTTTTCTTTTCTTTGTAGACTCATTATGGTATGATAGTCAGTTGATAACTTGATACCCCCTTGCCCAAAGTGTCTCCCCATCCAACCCAAGAAAACCCACTTGAAAAAAAAAAAAAAAAAAAGTTTAAAAATATTCAAAGGTGCAAGATTCAACCTTCCTATTGAGTATATAGTTGTACATCTGTTTCTGATGCTTTACCTGTAGGTACTTCAAACTAAGAATTAATGGTGACCAAGTAGTTGGATCAGTATTGATGTAATTTATGAATAAATCATGTAGCTGAACTTGGGGAACAAATCAGAAGACTGATAAAAAATGAGCAAAAGTCTCCCAGCAAAGAATTCATCTTGAATATCCTCTTTCCTATTAATATCCACCATTTCCCAGGGGGGTTTTCACCCCCTTTTAATGTAGGAAGGGGGAGGGGCCAAGGGCAAACACCCACAAAAATGCAACTTGCATAAGAGAGGGAAGAGAAGGAGAGAACCAAAGTCAAGGTCCAGAGTTTTTGAGATGCCTGGTCACTCTGTTTGAAAGATTGGAGGTCATAGGCAGGAGGAAAGATGGACTAAGGAAGTTTGTTCCAGAGTTAACCAAATTATGTAGATGAAATATTGAAATACTAATTAACCCTTGCATTAGAGAGTTGGACAGAAAAGGGATGTGAATGTGCAAAAGTATGTTTATAGAATTCTATGATTGATGGCATAAACACCGAAGAAGGGAAAATTGCTTTCTCTTATTCTGAATGCCCTGAACCCATCTTAAAAATTAGGCTTATTTTCCATTTTTCTGCTTCTTCTTTTTCATGCTTCAATTAGTCACAATCCTGTGTGAAATTCAAATACAGGGGGTCCTCTTTATCTGAGGATAGTGGGGACCAAGAAATCACCACTTTAAGTGAATCCACTTAAGCAGGGACCTAAAACCCATAAGAAATAATGAGAATAAGATTTAATGGGAACCTTAACACAATAAATGACACTCAAAATTATGGTAAAACATTTGTAAAATACACTTTTTAAACCCTAAAATATACTTTTTAGCAGTATGCTTTGAAGTCATGGCTGCAATAATAGCACAAAAAATCAACAAAATCAGAAAGAGAACACCAGAAAACCACAGATGAGTTCAGCACTGGCAATGGTTAGCGAGAGACTGAGAATGCGCGGCATTGGGGTTGGGGTTGGAGTGTGGTGTGGTGGTGGTGGTGGTGGAGGTAGGGGAAAGCAAGTGTGACAGCAAGTCCAAGGGAAATTTAAATGGTTTTACATTGCACTTCCGCATTCCACATATATTAATTATCCATGGAAACCTCTTAAGTGTGGGGAATTTATCCGTATGGTTCTACAATTATTTGGCCATGTAAATGTGGGGACTTGGATAACAAGGACCCCCTGTACAAGTATGTGAATGTTGGTATTTTGAAATTTGCAGGGTTCAGTTGCCGCCACCATTCTTTGCTTTACTCCTTACTTGTATAGTTCTAATTATGTGGTGCCAAGCAACTCCATCTATGTATCCACAGCTAAAGATGTAGTTGCTGAATCACTGTGAAGCTGAGAGTTTAAATAAATTAAAATTAACACACACACACACACACCTACTAAAAATAATCATTATGATGATAATATACATGCTTATGATACTTTGCTTTAGTGTAATAAAAGTATTTAATGAAATAGGCCTACTTTAATTTCTATGTACAGTACTTGTGAAAGTTTTTGAGAATTCCATCCACACAACTCATGAGAATTCCATCTTGTATCTGCTGGAAGTTGTGGCAAAACACCTTTCTCTTTGAGCCAGTCCTTTCAAAAAATAGAATTAATTATTGGTATGCAACTTTATGGTAAATTTGATATGGAAAAAATAAAAAAAAAAAACTTTATTTATGAGGGACAGTCAGAAAATAAGTTTACACAGTGTATAATTTCATAACTAAAGGACCTATATTGATTATATTTGTATCAGGTGAATTTGTTAATCATTATTGGCAACACTGCATGTTGTGATTCAGCTGCCATCTACTGCACATTGGTTATATGAGTCAGTTGAACATGGTGGCTTGACTGGAACAGTGCCCTGCTCTACGGAGCAGTCCAGGGTGTTTATGTTTAATGGCCACTCATAAACATTCCAGTGTTGAACAATATGCAGCTGCATTGATTGGTGTGCCTTTTTGCATGAAGCCTGTGAGCTAAATGCCTTTCTTCTTTCTCTTCGCCCGTTCCTGCCTCTATGCGGGGTCGGCGTTTCTGACAGTAACCATCACATTGCCAGTGGACCTCACAATCTTGAACTTCTTTGGTCGCAGTGACCCAGGGTGTTTCCATTCCATGCTGGCAAGTTTTGTTTCTGGAGTATGGTGATGAACCCATGTCTCGTCTCCTGTGACAATGCGCTCAAGGAATTCTTGACCAGTGACAGACTTGGAATATCATTGCAGAAGTGACAGGGCACTGTTCCAGTCGAGCCACCATGTTCAACCGACTTGTATAACCAATGTATGGTAGATGGCAGCTGAATCAATGTGCAATGTTGGCAACAATGATTGATGAATTCACCTAATACAAACCTAATCAATGTAGGTACTTTAGTTACGAAATTATACACTGGGTAAACTTATTTTCTGACTGCCTCTCATACATTTTACAGTGAAGTCCTCAGAACCTTCAATATCTAATAGTTATATTTGTGATTAAGAGTACTGTACAGTAAGTAGTTTAATTTTTTTAATATTAAACTAAGACCTAACTGATCATTAAATTCTACACTCCAGATGTAATTTACAGTAATTTTACTTATATGGGGTTGATATTTCCTGATACTTTTGTGCCATGACAGTAAAGTTTCTTTGCCAAGAAGAATTAAATAATTGTCAGAACATCCGTACATAAGAATAGTGGGGTTCATACAACTTTCACTTCATACAACTTTCACTGTCTGTGCAGACTGCAAATACCTGTAATTTAATTATAAAAGAAATTATATAAGTCACTCATGTAACCCCTCCTAAAAACTGTGTATGTTCTCATTAGCCTAATGAAAATATAAAAATAAAAGTTTTAATATACATTATTTCCTATATATGCCTCATTGGTGTTGTGGTTAGCATTGCTGACTACAAATCCATTGGCCCCAGGATTGAGACCCAGTGACAGCAGGTGGTGCACAGCAAAACTCAGCTATTCATTCTTCCACACAGTAAAAAAAATTGGTTGGTAGATAAATGGGTACTCTGGGTAGCCTAGTGGTTAAGATGCTGGGCTGCTGGTGGGGCGTGGTTTGGATTCCACATTAAACTATAGGTCTAAGGTGGAGTGATAAGTTCAACCTTCAACAGAATGAATAATTCAGGCAGAAGCAAAATCAAGGGAACCAAGGTTATGCATCCTAGGAGAAATAATGTTTCATGCATTATATTTGGTTAGCTTCTGCCTGAATTGTTCATTCTGATGAAGGTCAAGTTTTTCACTCCACCTTAGACCTACAGTTTAACATGGAATCCAAACCACGCCCCACTAGGCCACCCAGGGTACCCATTTATCTACCAACCACATTTCAATTCTGGGGCTGCTAGATTCATAGTCACTGACACTAACCACTACACCACCAAGGTGCTGTTCATTTATTCATAATAAATACTCAAACTGAGACCCATATAACCTTGATACACTTCTCAGTTCTTCTCAGTGATATCGTCACATATTTTAACATAATGGGGGAAGTTTTGGCACATTCAGCCATTATTCAAGTCTTCAGTTCCTCCATGGTACATGTTTCCTTCTCTTACATAATGAAGACCAACTTCACTCACTCATCTTTCAGTCTCACCTGGAATAGAGAAAACAAATGGTGTATTAATATAAATCAGTTTCCCCTGTGTCCTGACTTTTGGGCCACCTTGTACATCATAATGATGATGATCTGATGGTCAAATTATATCATAGAGGTATGCAAGTAGACACTTATTGTCTTATGATTTATTTAAAATTTATCTCTCTGTAAATTGAATAACTTAAATGTTAACAAAATATATCCTTTGCATTTCACGGTTTTTTTAACAATAGTCTTCCACATTTTGAGGGTATTCAAAAATTATGTAACACTTTTTTCCACCAAAATTTATACCCCTCTTCCCATAACACTGTTACACCTGTCCAACCACCCTCTAAAAATTATGTAGCACTAACACCCCCTCCCTCCCTCCCTCACATTTTCAATAAATTGTTACTACTTTCACCAAAAACTTGTTGCTCATCACTTACTCAAAACACCTTTTTGTGCATGATGATAATTTGTTACTCTCAGCTTATATTATATACAAGACATGTGCTGAAATTACATATCTTGTCATTTCCCAGTTTTATGTATTTGTGGTGGTGAAGTGTTATGTCACCCACCCCCCTAATGCAGCACACTGTAGCACCTGGCCTAACACCCCCCTACCCCCTTCTGCATTACATAATTTTTGAATGGCCCCTTTAGTAAAAATGCAGTGGTTCCAGTGTGAATTGAGTTTGCTTATAACTGGATCATTTTTTATTGATGACCAAAAGATCTTTCTTTGGTGGAGGGATGTATCTTGGTCTTAATAATGTCATCGTTTTTTAAACTGTTTGGAACACCATTGGCATAAAAGAATCTTGCAATATATTTGGCAAATAACTTCTTTTGGTCATCTGTTGTCTTTATTGCAAATTCAGTAATTGAATTCTGTACCCTTGTAGATCTTTTTTGATGGGATTTGTGCTTGTGGCCAGCTTTGAATTGATTCATAATTAGTCTCTTTAACTGGTTGGTTGAAAGAGGAGGATTAAAGCTCTTGAATTTTGGTATGTAGGTACTGTATTGATGTGGCTATTATTTCTCTTACATAATATTTTAGGTGTTGATATTAATTCTCCTCTCTTTGGACATTTTTGCAAATGAGCTCTTATTCATTCAATTTTTCAGCTTATTTCAGCATTGCACTTAATTTTACCAGTCTTCTAATTTCAAAACTTCATTCCATTCATAGGCTTGTTTTCTTCCATGTTCTTTGACTTTTGGCAATTAATATTTTACATGTACAAGACTAGAATTAACTGTTCTCAGGTTGCTGTTATTAAATTGATTTTAACTAGAAAGGGATTTCAGGTTGATAACTATTTGAACAGGTGTGAGTGAAAAAAATTAATTTAATTTCATAGTTACCAGAAAAAAAGGTTGTTTAATATGACATTTGTATTTTCTATGAATTATAGTTGTGTTCAGATGGCTTATTGCTTAACCCGCTGGCCCTGATGGAAAACGTGCATTATCCATGAGACACGCACACCAATATCCCATGGGTAACATGCGTTATCCACAGGGTTGTGGAGTCGGAGTCGTGGAGTCGCACGTTTCAGGGCGGAGTCGGAGTCGGTAAAAACTTCCGACTCCGACTCCAATTTCTGTCCTGTGTCACCCTTAATTTCTAAAATCCTAAATACTAACATTAGGTTATTTAGTTTTTTTCGGTCTAAACCTTATTCATTGATAGCCCCTAGATTAAGTTTTTTTTAATATTTTTTTTTACATTTTCAGAATACAATTAATATTTATTTAAATATAAATATAAAATATAAAAATTTCACACTTAGTGTGGTGGTGATGAAAATGTCTTTATTATTATGATAATTATAGAGTGAAACACTAGAGGAGTCGGAGTCGTATATTTAAAATGTGAGGAGTCGGAGTCGGATTTTTAGATTTTTGACAATGTGTGGAGTCGGAGTCGAATTTTTGACAATGTGTGGAGTCGGAGTCGGAAAATTTTGGACCGACTCCACAACCCTGGTTATCCATATGCTTTTGATTTTTCTACTGCTTTCATATTCTCAGGAGAATATTACTGAGGGATTTCTGAGTCGTAGGAGGAGTTTATTGACGCAAATCTTTCAACCAATCACAAATGAGTATAATTTGTGGGTGAGGCTAACATTATAAACATCGCGTCATTTATGCCCTTGAGCAGTGTTTATGGCGTGGTTGACCTGTGTTTGTCATAATTGCTTTTTATACTTATAAACATTCATAATGAGTGAAATAGATGTTAGTGACACTGATTCTGATTATATTCCTACTGAGGAAGAGAATAATGATTGGCTTAGTGATTTTAGTGACACCAGTGTTGAGAGTGAATTGGAAAATGAGCCTATTCAATTAGAGAAAAACTGGATTCATGTTCCATATTTGTTTGAAGACAAAAGGCCATTGGAGAAGCCTCCATTACAGTGCTCTTATTCCAGTGTAAATCCAAATATTGTGTTTGATCATGAAAAAGTAATTGAGTGTTTCAAGTTATTTATTGGTGATGATGTAGTTGCATAATCATCAGAGTCATACCATATTTTCCTAAGTCATTTTTTGTGGTTTTGAGAAAAACAAAAAAAAAGGGGTTCTAAATTAAATTACTTATGACCAGAGCTGGGCACTTGCGGTTTTTTTTGCGGTACTGCGGTACTACCGTGTTGGTCGGTACCGCGGAAAGTACCGCGGGAAATTTGAATGCGGTAGCGGTACTGCTGTACTTTCAGCGATCCTTTGCGGTACTGCGTTATGCGGTACCGGTTTGGTAGTGCGGTAGTAGTACCGCAGTACCGCAGTACCGCAAAAAAACGGGCAAAAAAACGCAAGTGCCCAGCTCTGCTTATGACTTAGGAAAATATGACTTTTTGCAAATATCACTCTTATAGTTCATCCTACAAGGATGAAATTTGTACCAAAAGGTGTGAAATTTTTTTTATATGGCATTAGCAACAAAAACTTAAAATGTCAAAAAGTGACTTAGGAAATTTTGTTTTGACACTGACAAATTATATTGGTCAGTGTGTAAATGATAAGGCAAGACAATTTTTCAAGCAAAATCCTCAACTGAATATATATGTAATATTTTCCACTAAAATGACCAAAATTATAAAATTATATCTGAAAAAATATAAAAGTATCCCCTCTCTCTCCATCTCAGATCTGCAAGTGATAGAAAATGTATAACTAGGTATGAATGGGTTAATAGCTTCTCTTTCAAAAGATCCTTCTTTTTTTTTTTTCCCTATCCCATATGATACAGATATATGATTGTTTTTAAAAATTAGTATTAATGGACCTTGCTTAACTGTTTCCTGTTTTTTTTTTAGTGTAATGTATGTTCAAGATTGTATAGATGGAGAACCAAGGGTCTTCCTTGACCCAAATTTGCTATCAGAGGATGGAACTGTTGCCCTTTCTACATCATCATTTAGCGAAGATGGAGAGATTTATGCTTATGGCCTTAGTAAAAGTGGATCAGATTGGATATCCATTCACTTTAAGAAGGTACCATAATACAAGATTTGTTTTTGTACATTGGGAGTGATACAAAACTTAGGGTATTTAGGTTCCGGTGTTTATAATCTAGTTATATTACATTATATTTCATTTAGAAAACATGAAGCCACTCAGGCCTATCAAAGTTATCCAAGTCATGAGCTATATTTCATAACACTGTAATAATAAAATTGTGCAAAATGTCAGTCTCAAGTCAGCTAATGAGCATACAACTATTTACAGAGCTACCAAAGTATTGACACTATTTACAATTTACAAACTTGTTCTCTCATTCATGAAAACATCCAAATTTTTCTTAAAACTAATTTAAGGAGCCACTATTTACCACATCATATGGCAAGTCATTCCAAAAGTCTACTACTCTATGAGTGAAAAGTATTTTCATAGATCAAGTCCACAAGTGTGTTTTCTAATTTTCTTGTTATGCCCTCAAGTTATTCCATCAGCCTGTAATGAGAAAAAGTTACTTGCTTCTGAACTGTCCAAACCTGAAAACATTTTGAACATCTGTATTATATCTCCCCTCAAACAATGTCTCTCGAAACAGAACATACCCAGTTCCTTCAATATTTCCCAGTTTTCCACTCTGCTTAGGTTAAGAATAAGTTTAGTTGCTCTACATTGCACACCTTCAAGCATATCAATATCATGTCTAACATGAGGAGGGGATGAAGCTTGAATAGTATTCTAAGTGAGACCTAACATAAGAATTAACATATATATAATTTACAGATGACTTCCTTACTCTTGTAACTAACATTCCTCTTAATAATACCTAGCATTTCATTTGCTTTATTTCTAGCCTCTAAGCACTGCTTAAAAAATTTTGGATCACTACTAACTATAATGCCAAGTTCTTTTTCCTGTCTAACATCCTCTAACCAGTTTCCTTGGATATTGTTATTAAAGTTTTCATTATTTCTACCAAATTGGATGACTACATTTTTTAACATTGAATTCCATCTGCCATTTACTAGCCCAGGCAACTAATCTATCAACATCTTTTTGTGATTAATAAGAATTTTCTATATTGTAACTGGGACAACTACTTTCATATCTTGTGCAAATTTAGAAACTTTACTATCTACTCCCTTCTCTAAATCAATTAGATATAAAATAGAGTAATGGATCTAAAACTGATTCCTGTGGTACCCCACTTTTCACTTTCTGCTGCCCAGATTCATGACCATTTAGAATTACTCTCTGTTCTCTGTCATCTAACCATTTTTCTACCCAATTTATAACTGACCCCAATATTCATACCCCATGAGCTTTTAATTTATATAGAAGACTATTATGTGGAACCTTGTCAGATGCCATACTAAAATCCAAATAAATAAAATCTACATTTCCATTACCTATGTGTTTAGTTACAAACTAAAAAGTCTGAGATTAGACAAACAAGACCTTCCTGAACTAATTCCATGTTGGGAACTTGAAATAAGATGAAAATTTTCCAAATAATCATGAATATTATTCTTTATAATTCTTTCTAGCATCTTACCAACCAATGATGTTAAACTAACAAGCCTATAATTTCCTACCTCCTTTTTACTACCCTTTTTGTAAATGGGTACTACATTTGCTTTTTTACATTTTATCTGGTACCTCTACATAATTAATAGACCTAGCAAACAAAATAGCTAGTGTCTCATTAGCTGTCCTCCCCTTTTTCTTATTAGTAAAAATTGTACAACAAAGGTGATGATTTTCCGTATGATTTGTCATATGGTCCCAAAATGTAACGAGACTTTGTTACTTAGCTCATTACTGTAATAAAATTAGAAGTGATCTACTTATTAGATTTGGTTTTAATGTCTTCCCACATTCAGTTAGTAGGGTATTATAAATTTTGGCAGACATAGCTCAGTACAAGGTTACCAAGTACTGTACTTCATGTCATTCTCTTTGAGAAGATAAACCATATTACTAACTTTTAAATTAAGTATGATGAGCCTGTAATTATCAAGGCACAATTAAAATTTTAAATTTTTTTTACTGCATTTGAGACAAAAAAAAAATGAGTTATCAGAATCTGCTTACCCTGAGAAATGCGAATATGGGGAGAGGATTCATATTAATGATCCTCTTCTTTCAGGTATCAACAGGAGAAGATTACTCTGAAGTTTTAGAGAAAGTAAAGTTTTCTGGCATCTCATGGACTCATGACAACTTGGGAGTCTTTTATGGGGTGAGTTTTAACCACACATTAAACATTTTGCCTAGTTTGAATAGTAAGTAAACAGTGTTAAGGTTATACATGTAAGAAGAATTGGTTTCATCAGTTTTCCATTAGACAAACCTCCATTTAAAGTACATACTTGGGTAAACTCAGTATGCTGGTTTTATGCTGGTATGAGAACATCATTTACCCTTATGAGACTCAAAGGAATAAGAGTACAGCAGAGCCTTTCAACTTGCTTAGCAACTTGCTTATGGCTTCATTTAGTGAGGTTAAGTCTTGTGGGTACATTTTGGTTTAAGAACTCAGAATTTCTTATAGCTATTTTGTAGGGATGTACCGGTATATCTATATCAGTATCGGTGATATCAGTAGATTTTTTAAAATATCGGTATCAGCAGATATTTCAAAGTACGATTTTTCCAAAATTATGAATAAAAGACTATTTAGAGGATGAAATTTCCAATATTTTATTGTTTTATCACTTCACATAACTCGTTATTTTTTCATAAGGGTTAAGTCTCGTAAAGATAGCCAGCTGCTCTGTATGTTCAGGAGAGAGCCAATTTCTAACAGCACTGGCAATGTTTCCTCCAGTACTGAACATGTGTTGTTCGCTTGCAACTGTTGTTGATGGTGCTCCCAAATATCTCTGAGCTAAGTTCCCCAAAAAACACACTTACTAAGCCCAACATAGGCCCACAGTACAATTGTATAACAAACAAAACTATGACAACTAATGCAGTGTTGCCATCTTTAATGAAAAGGATTATTGCTTTGTTGCAAAATTTTCAACACAGAAAATAAATTATGAATATGTTACAAAAAAATGACAAATTAATAAACCCTAGCTGAATATCTGTATTGGTTATCAGCCGATACTGTTTCTAAATATCGGTATTGGCTAAAAAGCGATATCGGTACATCCCTACTATTTTGAGACTGTTAAGCTTAGGACCTTAACCTTTTAGGCAAAATACTCGAGTAATCAGTTGGGAGGTCTAGAAAATGGCACAGCACCTCTAACCAGTCAATTCAGCCCAGATTATTATTATTGCCACCACATTTGATAGTTGAACCCCTGACCTCTGTGTTGGAAATGGTAATAGTATTACCCACTGATGTGCAGGTGCTGTTGTTTTAATGACAGCCCCTGCACATCACTGGGTAACACTATTTCCATTTCCAACACAGGAGGTCAGGGGTTTGACTACCGAAAGTGGTGGCAATAATAATAATAATCTGGGCTGAATTGGTTGGTTAGAGTGCTGTGCCATTTTCTAGTCCTCCCCAACTGATTATTGGAATATTTTGCCTAAAAGGCTAAGGTCCCAAGTTTAACAGTCTCAAAGTAGCTATATGAAATTATGAGTTTTTAAACCAAAATGTACCCACAAGACTAGCTTAACCTCACAAAGTGTTAATTTGCTAACCCACTGTAATATATTTTGGAGAATTTACATCCTGTAATTTTTATTTAAATTTAATGTACAATTTCTGAAAAAAGTTTGGGTAGAAACAAGTTTTCTAAAGAGCACAAAAAATTACTAATTGGTAATAGTCAGTTTTTCTTTGAATATTTTATCCTTTTTTGGTGATAAAAATAAAATTTTAAAAAACTTTATTATCACTGATTAGTAATTTTTATGCTTTTCAGAAACTGTTTCTATGTGAACTTTTTCCCAAAACTACCATAATTCAAATTTTGTACCCATATTAATCCATGTTAATATTTATCAATTATTTTTTCTTAATGCACAAATCTGACCAATTAACCCTTTCACCAAGACATTGAATTAATTACAGGTATCAGCTCTCCTTTGAGTAAATGATGGCAGCATAAATCTGTTGATAAATAATAATACTCTCCAATTTAAGGAAATTTTTAACAAAGGACCCAAAGTTCATTTAATGCAAGGGGTCCTTTCTGAGACACTGTAATTGTCTTTTGCTAGAACAAAATGAATAGTGTTTCAATGGGTGCTAAAGGATTAATGACCCCCCCCCTCCAAATGTTAAGTAGGCCTACTTGTGAAATAGAAGCCATTGATGATGTCTCAAACTTACTAACTCAGTGAAACTTTCAGTATTACCCTGATCAAGATGGAAAGACAGATGGTTCTGAAACGACTTCAAATATGAACCAAAAGCTTTATTATCATAGGGTTGGAACTTCTCAGAAGGAAGATATCTTGGCTGTGGAGTTTCCTGAACATCCAAAATGGAGGATGTAAGTGTTATACTATTTCAAACAATAAGAGTGTGTGCAAACACACTATTTTCAAGTTTTTCTTATCTGGTACTGGTACTACTGTGCTTTGAAATAAAATACAACATAAAATTTGTAAGATTTTCAGAAACAAACGCTTAATAAGAGCATAATTTCGGACTTGGTTTAATAACATTCATTCCCATCTTAAACTGATGCTAGAAAGAAATTTAAATTTGAGGCTTTGCTCAGATCGTGTCGTGTCACTGACTGTGGGTGTTACATCCTTGTGGTTCCACGAGAGGACGGTAACCACAATCACATTTTCTTTACTGATGTTCATCACCTTTTTGATGGAGACTTTGCTAATGGCAGTGGTCTTCCTCTCAAAGCCGTTATTACATGTCGTTCTCCCCGCCTTTGTGGTGTAGGTTTCCTTCATTTCTGTCACTGTTTGATCATGCGCACAGTATATCCAACTTTTTATGCTGCACTCGACTCTTGAGACGACATTTTTACCGCACATCTTATTTTCGCATTATACAAATTTTTAAATTTTCGAACATTGTTTATCTACAGGGTGTCCACAATGTCTTGTCACCCAGTAAAATAGAACTTATTTTCATTTTTCTTTCAGACCCATTTGAAATGTGTGATAGCAACAACTATATGATTGGACAATGCATATTGGCTAGTGTCTGGGCCCATGAGCAACCATGTAATGGCAGAAACCATTGAAAATATTTGTGTAGACTTCTAGGACTGATTCAATTGTGCAGCTCCTCCAAAAAGGAGCTGCATGATTGTGAATTGGTCCTGGAACTCTGCATGAATATTTTCAATGGTTTTTGCCATTACATGGTTGCTCATGGACCCAGGTACTAGCCAATATGCCTTGTTCAATCATATAGTTGCTGTTATCACACACTTGAAATGGGTCTGAAAGAAAAACAAAAATAAGTTCATATTTTACTGGGGTAACAAGACACTGTGGACACCCTTTGCAGTTGAACATTAAAACTGCATTTATTTCCTATCTTCCTCATTTAGACTGCTCTTCGTAGACAGAATCCAAATGTTGTTGAACCAAATCAGCTTCATGATGTGAAAAGTGAGGTAAAAACATTAAGGAAAATTGCATTTTTTTTACACTAATAATAATCTTGAATTCCTTTATGTCCACGAATGGCCACTCGTTTACACTTGCATAAATAGAAAAGCTAGAGTAACTTAAACACAATTTAAAATTACACTGTGCAAATGGCCTGTACAAATGAATTAATTTAGAATACCATATGATTTGAAATTTTTTGAAATTTGTGACAGTAGGAAATTGCTCTGGACAGTAGTAGAACAGACACTTATGTTTTACCGCAAACCATACTTGGTCACCCTTCCTTTAGAAATGTAGATGATTCATATATATATATATATATATATATATATATATATAATATATATATATATATATATACAGGTGGGTAAAAAAAAATGACCCTTTAGAGGTAAACTTTCATATTAAAAAAAGTAAGGGGACTAGAGCTCCCAAACTTCATTAGATGCTTACCTTAGCATGTTCATCTTAATTGAGAAGTTGCTCGGTGTGTCCCCCTTCCTGCTCAATGCAGGCCTCCAAATGTGGATGCCACTGATCAATACACCTGTTTACATATTGTTGAGACACATTCTCCCAGCTGAGCAGAATTCTTTCGCATAGTTCATCTATATCTCTTATATTGGTACCAGGGATGTAAACTTTGGACTTTAGGGCTTCCCAAACACCATAATCTAGTGGTGAAAGATCAGGGCTACTAGCTGGCCACATATCAGGTTTAATAAAATCTGGTGTTTCATTCTCAAGGAATGTGACAGTTTGTGTGCTCTGTGAGCAGGGGCTCCATCTTGGTGGAAAGTATATCTTTCACTCTATCTAACTGATAGTCAACAAATTAGTGGTAAAAGATATACTTTCCAACAAGATGGAGTCCCTGCTCACAGAGCACCCCAAACTATCACATTCCTTGAGAATGAAACACCAGATTTTATCAAACCCAATATGTGGCCAGCTAGTAGCCCTGATCTTTCACCACTAGATGATTATGGTGTTTGGGAAGCCCTGAAGTCCAAAGTTCACATCCCTGGTACCAATATAAGAGATATACGTAGATGAACTATGTGAAAGAATTCTGCTCAGCTGGGAGAATGTGTCTCAACGATATGTAAACAGGTGTATTGATCAGTGGCATCCACATTTGGAGGCCTGCGTTCAGCAGGAAGGGGGACACATCAAGCAACTTCTAAGTTAAGATGAACAACATGCTAAGGTTAAGCCTCTATGAAGTTTAGATCTAGTCCCCTTACTTTTTTTTAATATGACAGTTTACCTCTAAGGGGTCACTTTCTTTTTGCCCACCTTGTATATATATAAGTGGTGGAAACCATTTATTTAAATCAGAATTTTAGCGTGAGACCTATCAGTAAATTTATTTTAGGGGTTATATGCATGTGTGTATGTACATTTACAGGAAAAAGTTTGCATAAAGAATTGCTTATCAATAATGATAGTTTTTGTGTTTGAAGTTATTTTGATGTCATCAAAAAGAGTAAAATATTCAAAAAAATAAAATACCAATTAGTAATTTTTTGTTTTTCTAGAAATTTTGTTTCTAGGTAAACTTTTTTTCTGAAAGTGTGTGTATGAAGGGCTGGTATAAGCGAAACTTAGGTACGGAAGTTAATTTCAGATATGATTATCTTTAAAAAAATTCCATTAACTTTGTGTTTGTCTCAACATTTGTAAAGAGCTTTGAACACTAGTCATGAACCATTGTTGACAACTTCTTCAATGCATAAGTCATTGGAATAGGTACCGTACTTTATGCCTTTCAAAAGGCACTTCATCTCTGTGAAATATCACAAATGTGGTCACAAGGTGCAACTATATTCTGCAATAATGGGAAAATCCAATATTGGTATTCAAAAAAATAGTATAAATGGTAATAGCCAGGAAGTTCATTTCTCTGTGATATCAGGGTGAGTGTAGTCACCTTTAGCCCAAGAATTAATGGGGTAAGCAGTCAACCCAACCCAGCATGTGGGAGTGAGCTAGAGCCAGAGCCTCACCACTCGGAGTCTACCACCGTAACCACTGATCTTCTTGCGAGTGTTCAATATAATATGCATTCATATATTGATTTACTAATACAGAATATTATACTAGTAATTATATTAAAAATTCTTAAGAATTTGAGTGTTTTCATTATACAACCAAATTTCTTGTAGCTCCTATTTTTTGCTATATTTTGTATCAATTGGTATTTGTTCATCATCAAATAAAAGTAAAGCACAAGTAAGCCAAGTAAAGACTAAAACATAAGGGCCAATAAGAGCCAAATTAAATAAATAAATGTATATTAATAGTCCATTTGCAATTGTATGTTAAAATTAGTGTAATATTGTATTTATTTTTGTCAAAGTTTTTGATTTGAAAGTTACTGGTTCTATATGATGGTGGGCTGATTTACTTAACACTAACTTCAGGTCAGTTTAGGTTAAATTGGGTTTGTTAGGTTAGGTTGATCAAAGTGACTTGTTGATGATGTGGGCATGCTGTCCCATATACGTACAGACCTGTATGATGATGAAGTATTCATGTTTGCTCTGATATTACTTTTATTGTTTTACAACCTTAATCATAGTTTAAATACTGATAAAAAATAGCTCTTTAAAAAATTGAAAATTAACTGAATCCTTATATTATTTTTTGTGGCTTGGCCAGTTTGGGACTGAACTCAAAATATGAAAGTCCCTGATTCAACTACCCCTGCCGCCACCCACGTTCAGTGATGTTGAGCCAGCTACCCACTCTGCTAATGCTCAGGCTTAGATAACTTTGATGTTAGCTTTGCCTTTCTTAAAGCTCCCTACTGTATGGAATTTTTTATTACTGGCAAATCCAGTTTTAGGTTGAACTGTTGGGTTTGCTCATACTGTGAAATCTGTGACAAAAAGCCCATTTACTGAGTTTATGGCATTTTGGAACAGTATGCTCCATTGATAGCAAGATTGTTGGGGGTCATTTAGAATTTTTTTCCACTTCTTTTATTTATTTATTTTATAATCTATAGCCACTACACATTCCATAAACAGTAAAAATTTGCAGAATAAGTTAATTTTGAACTTGAGAGTTTTTGATTACTTGGTACCACTTATAAATAACTTATAAAATTGACCAATAGAAACTTATCATTATAGCCTATTCATAGGTTTTCCAAAATTTCCCCTACTGTTTGTAAATGTACTGTGGTGTGTCAAACATCAAATTAGATGCGAAGCTACATTCATTTAGTCTTTTAAATTTGACAGAGGCGCAGAGGTGTCGGATTGTGGTAAATATATGATAGTCACCCCTCAATTAGACTGTCGAGACAACCTTGTTTATTTCTCTTTGCTTCCTGACCAAATTACCACTCAATTGTATCTTACGTGTATCATTGACACCTTTGAAGCGGACTATGAGGTGGGTAGGATGATGGAGACTTAGTTTTTGCAGGATTAAGTTCTTTGTAGAGATAACAGAAGTTAATTAGAAGTTACAACTTGTTTTCTACTTATGGTAGGAAGTGATTTAGAAGTGTTGAGGATATTAAAGTTCTGGTACCTTTGTTCATTATTAATATTTATAGGATTTCATTCGGACTTGATTTATTATAGTAGTAACTCTTCCATTCATATGACTGAACATAATAATGTTGATTCTCCTAAGTTTTTTTCAGATGTAGGAAAACTTCACACATTTAGGTAGTTAGTATAAATGTGTATAGTAGGCCTGTTCATTAGTACAG
>JAJOZX010004514.1:0-87500 GCA_023014485.1 Bathynomus jamesi | reverse complement strand
TATACATATACACACATATACACACATATACATTACATATACATACACACATATACATACACACACATTTAACTGCAATGACCACGCACATACACACATACATACATACACATACACGCATACAGCAAAAAATTGAAAAATAAAATTGTAAGAGAAACCTACAGATTTATAAGGAAACAAAGACAAAAACAAATTTTTACCAAAGATTTAACAACCTGCCCTTTTTGTTTAAATCCATTCTGAAGGAATTCAGAGCAATGGGATCGAGTTGAAACAGACCTTTACTCATGTTAAGGTTATTTGTAAGTTGAATTATAGCCGACTCAAGAATATTTCTATTAACAATGTTGCTAGAGTGAAACAAAACTGAAGCATTATTCCAATCAATACAATGGGATAACTCTGACAAATGGACAAAAAGGGCACTGGACAACTGTCCCGTTCTAACGGAATATTGATGCTGTTTTACACGCGTTTGCAAATCCTTTCCTGTCTGACCTATGCAAAAGGAATCACATTGCTTACACCCAATTTTATAGATAATGCCTAAATTATTGGTAGGGCTATTTTTTACTATGATGTTTTTCACAATATTGTTATATGAAAAAACTACACTGATATCCAAAAGTTTAAGTACATTAGCAATGCCTAAGAAGCCCGGGAAAAGTGGAAGTACTAAAATATTCTTTGACAAGGTGCGAGTGTTATTATTCACACGATAGAAGGTTCGTTTAGCCTTATTAAGACAAGATTCCATGAATGCAGATGGTAACACAACTCACTTCCAATACCGTTGATATTTTCCAATTTGGCATCGATGTATTCCGGACTGGCGATCCTAAGAGCGCGGAGAAACATTGAGGAAAATATGGCCTTTTTAATAGGGGTGTCATGTCCAGAGTAAAAGTGTACGTAGGACATTGTTTTTTTTTTTCCGATAGATACTAAACTTAAAACCCGGGCTATCCCTATGAACACGCACATCCAAAAATGGGATTGAGTTGTCTTGTTCCACTTCTAAAGTAAATTTAATGGAGGGGACTTGGTCATTTAACTGAAGGAGGAAGTCATCCAGGTCACGATTCATGGGCCAGATACACAAAATATCGTCGACGTACCGCAACCAAGGGATGCCAACCCCCAGGATTCTCAGAATGTAAGTAATTTCAAAAAACTCCATATAAATATTGGAGAGAAGGGGGCGACAAAGGGTTGCCCATGGCCATCCCAAAAACTTGTTGATAATGCTCGCCATTGAAAGTGAATTTACAATCCTTGATACAAAGCTTAATAAGTTCCAAAACAGTGTGTGCAGGTAATGGTAGATCATAGTTATGTAATTCTCGGGCGAGAAAGTCAAGCATATCATCAATCGGCACTTTTGTGAACAATGAACAAACGTCGAAACTGATCAATCTATCGTTGGTATTAATGCGAACATTATTCAATTTTTCAGTGAGATCCATGGAATTTTTTACGTGTGAATCAGAGACAGTTCCAAGAATGGGGGACAAAACATTAACAAGCCTTTTGGAGAGTTTATAGGTAATAGAGCCCACCGAGCTAATAATAAGGCGCATAGGGTTACCTGGTTTGTGGGTTTTAATAAGACCATAAAGGTAAGGCAGAGAAGGTGAAGTGGACAAAAAAAGGGGAATTAAGTCCTTATGATCTTCGAGAATGCGTTTCAAGCCACTATTGAATGATTTGATGACATCATCCTGTGGGTTCTTCCTAAGTTTCACGTATGTGGCGGGGTCCTGAAGCAGCTCATTCATCTTTCCAATGTAATCCACTTTGTCCATAATGACTAAGGTGTTAGCCTTGACGGGAAAGGATTTGCAAACGCGTGTAAAACAGCATCAATATTCCATTAGAACGGGACAGTTGTCCAGTGCCCTTTTTGTCCATTTGTCAGAGTTATCCCATTGTATTGATTGGAATAATGCTTCAGTTTTGTTTCACTCTAGCAACATTGTTAATAGAAATATTCTTGAGTCGGCTATAATTCAACTTACAAATAACCTTAACATGAGTAAAGGTCTGTTTCAACTCGATCCCGTTGCTCTGAATTCCTTCAGAATGGATTTAAACAAAAAGGGCAGGTTGTTAAATCTTTGGTAAAAATTTGTTTTTGTCTTTGTTTCCTTATAAATCTGTAGGTTTCTCTTACAATTTTATTTTTCAATTTTTGCTGTTTTGCATGTGTATGTATGAGTATGTGCGTGGTCATTGCAGTTAAATGTGTGTATGTATATGTGTGTATATGTATATGTATGTGTATATGTATATGTATGTATGTATGTGTATATGTATATGTATGTATATGTGTATATATGTATATATGTGTATATATGTATGTACCTTACCTTACCTTACCTTACAAAGGTTCCGCGCAATGATTTCTCATTTCGCGAAGGTCAAGCTTGTATGTGTGTATTATATATATATATGTGTGTGTGTGTGTGTGTTTGTATGTATATATATTTGGTTATGCGGGTATACTGTGTAGTTGTATTATTTGTAATTTTTCATTTATATTTATTTTTATTTCTTTATTCTTTTGTGACCTACCATTTTTTCAGACAATAATTATAAAAACAAACCTTTGGTAATTTTTTCCCTTATGCATATATATATATATATATATATATATATATATATATATATATATATATATATATATATATATCTCTATATATTGCGTTTATATTTCGTATATATACCTTATATATTTTTTATGGTTCTTTATATATCATCTAGGCATCATTTTGTTTTCCAATTTATATTTACTTGTACTTTTTTATTCGTTTGCGACCATAGTATGCATGATTCAGACAATAACTAAAAAACCTTTGGTAATTTTTCCCTTATAAATTGGTGTGCCTCTTAAAATTTATTTTTCAATTTATTATTTTTTTTTTTATTATTATTTAATTCTTTTTTTTTTTTTTGTTTATTTCTTTATTTCTTTGTGACATATATATCAATTTGGCATCATCTATTAAACTGATTGTAAACTTCCCTTTTGAGCTTGAATTTGTAAACTCCACTTACAATTTTTGTTTTTTTATCTGTTGGTTTATTTCTTTATGGTTATTTAGGCTGACATATATATCACTAAGGCATTTTTTTTTTTTTTTTCCCTATTTATATTTATATTTATTTTTATTTCTTTATTCTTTTGTGACCTGTTACATAAACAAGCCATTTGAATATATATTGAATGTCGGCCAAAGTGCTAAAAGTGTCATTTTCCCATACAAATGTGTTTGCTCCTCCCACAATTTTTCTTTACTTACTATATATATGTATATGTGTGTGTGTATTATATATATATATGTATGTATATATATGTATATATATATGTATATGTATATTTGTATTTTTTTATTTGTTGGTTTATTTCTTTATGGTTATTTAGGCTGTGACATATATATCGCTAAGGCACTATTTTGTAATTAATTTTTTTTTTCCCAATTTATATTTATTTTATTTTTATTTCTTTATTCTTTTGTGACCTGTTTCATAAACAGCCATTTGAATTTATATTGAATGTCGGCCGAAGTGCTAAAAGTGTCAATTTCCCATACAAATGTGTTTTGCTCCTCCACAATTTTTTCTATGCTTACTATATATATATATATATAATATATATTATATATATATATATATATATATACAGTGCCCGCGAAAAGTATCCGATCACCCTTGAAATTTGTATTTTTTACATAAAAAACATGTTTAAATGTATACTAACCTTATATTAGTATTTTGTCATCTGTCCTTTTTTGGATGACTTGTTCTAGACGTTTTGGCATGGATTTAATCAAGTTTTGACAAACTTCCACTGATATTTCCTTGCACCATACCTTTTTGATGGCCTCTTGTAATTTTTCGACTGAGCCAGTGTCGTGGCATTCAACCTTATTTTTTATTATTAGCCACAGATTTTCTATCGGATTGAGATCTGGACTATTACCAGGCCAATCCAAAATATCAAATTTATTGTCAGTAATCCATTTTGTCACTATTTTGGCCCTGTGACATGGTGCACCATCATGCATGTATGTTTTTGTCCTTTGGATTGCCATTGCCATTGGAAGTTTATCCTGTAGCATTGCTAAATACCATGCACCATTCATAGTTGTGTTCTTCGGAAGAAAATATAAGTTTCCATGCCCATAGTAACCGAAACAACCCCAAACCATCACACTTGGAGGGTGTTTCATTGTCTTTAGGGTCCATCCTATTTGAGCCAATAGGCCGGCGAACCTTTTTTGGACAACTTCTGAATGTCAAAAATGTCGACTCATCGCTAAATAAAACCTTCTTCCAGTCATCAACAGTCCAATGAATGTATTTTTTACAAAATGCGACACGTTTTTTACGCATTTTTTCATTAATGAACGGTTTCTTAGCAGCATGGCGAGATGGTAATCCGAGTTCTTTTTGGAGCCGCTCCTGGATAGTTCGTTCAGAAACACCAGATAACAAATTATTCATATTAAATTTTATTTCTTTTGCAGTTATTGTTGGGTTTTTCAATACTAAACGTTTCATAAGTTTGTCTGTTCGCGAATTTGTTTTTCTCGGTCTGCCAGATCGTTTTTTAGGGACTGGCGTGGTTAGGCCACCATTGTTCTTAGCCCGTGAAACCCATAAATTAACAGTACTTTGGGATATGTTTAATTCCTTAGCTATCTGTCTCTGTGATTTCCCACATGCATGCAAAGCAAACAATAGCACCTCGACAATCACTCTTAAGTTGTTTTTTAGCACACATATATAAATTTTATTTACACACTTTCTGTAAAAAAAAAAAAATATCAAGAAATTTACACAAACAGTGAAATCTGACAAATTTGAGACACAGCCACCCGCAACGAAGGCTACCAGAACACTAATTTGAGAATGCGTTGGATAGCTCTCATATCAGCGAGCAACCTCAAAGTTACCAGATGTCGCTAGAACAAATAGAAAGTGAATTACGTGTCTCTGAATATCAAGGGAAAATATTGTATTTTCTTGAGTGATCGGATACTTTTCGCGGGCACTGTATGTATATATATATATATATATATATGTGTGTATATGTATGTATGTATGTTTATTTTGTAACCTATATATTGCCTTGATCTGTCCTTTCACTCCAGTGTTCCTGAGGATGTCATTAGACGAAAGCGCTTGAGCACCCTTTTGTGTTTCTTTTCCCTTCGTGGTTTTATTCATCATAAATATTTTTCACGTGTCACTTTCGTGAAATAATTATATATATATATATATATATATATATATATTATATATATATATATATATATATATATATATAATATATATATATATATATAGCCTTGGTCAGAATTATTAGGCACCTTTAAAATTCTAAGTAAAAATATATGTTAGTGCAATAAAGGATATAAAAACAATGATATACCTGTTACTTTTAATTATTTACATTAATTTTAATACCTGGTATGTCTACCTTTGGCCTTAATTACTGCCTTTATTCTGTTTGCCATATTGCTCACTAAGTTGCTGCATACTGAGCTTGGCAGTTTATTCCATTCCTGCTGTATAATGTTCTTCAGTTCACTTTTAGAGGTGCATCTGTGCTTCCTGATACTCTTCCCGAGATGGGCTCACAGGTGTTCGATGGGATTTAGGTCTGGTGATTGAGGGGGCCAATCCATGACTCTGATATTATTCTGCTCGAACCAATTTTTGCTGTGATGAGAAGTGTGGCACGGAACGTTGTCTTGTTGGAAGATGACACCTTCAGGGACATTATTGTTGAAGATTTTGGCTACTGAGCGCTCATATACTTGATCCAGCACGGGGGTGTACTTGATAGAGTTCATCCTACCATCACAGATTTTCAACATTCCGGTCCCTGCCAGAGCCATGCAACCCTCACCATGATGCTACCCCCTCCGAACTTCACAGTAGGTACCACGCATTCAGCATGGTATGCTTCACCTGCTCTTCGGCGAACATAAACGGCCTGAGGGGTCCCGAAAATCTGACAAAAAAAGTAGGATAAATGAATTGTTTTACCATAACGGTTGTAACGCATTTAAATGCATTTCTATACAATGTAACAATATAAATAAGTAACTACTATGAATGTGTGTCTTACCTCGAAGTTACTTTCATCGGACCAGATCACTTTAGCCCAGTCCTCAAGGGTCCAATTTTGGTGTTGTTTGGCCCACATTAGACGCTTCTTTCGGTTGACCTCAGACAGAAACGGCTTTTTCCTGGCCTTCCGTCCTTTGAGGCCTTTTTCTGCAAGCCTTCTTCCAGCGGTACGACTGGAGATGGACTTCCCAGTTGTTGACTGAAAGGCTGCAGCGACGTCCGAGGATGATTTCTTACGATCTGTCAGGCTAATTCTTTTCAGCAGCCGGTCTTCTCGGGCCGTTGTTGACCTTTTCCTACCTTGCCCTGCCCTATTCTTGTAAGACTTGGTTTCCTTGTACCTTTTTAACGTTGTCTGTACTGCACATCTTGAGCATTTCATTTGTTTTGCAATCTTAACCTGGGATAGTCCTTGCGAATGTAATAAGACTATTTGGGCCCGTTCACCTTCTGAAAGTAGCTTACCCCTCGCCATTATTGTAGCAACTACTTTTGTAAACAAATAGAACGTGTGATATTAGGTCGTTTCTTCTTAACTTGCATACATTTGTATTATCTTCGTTTTACATCTCACAAATTTCCTGAAAAACAAATAAATGTATGTTATGTTCGTTATTTATTCTTGATATCTTATCAAAAGCATTAAAGTTTCAATTAATCACTAAAACAACACATTTGAAATTATTAAACGAATTAATATGTAGTTTAAAACAAAAAAGAAGGTGTTCCTAATAATTCTGACCAAGGCTGCATATATATATAATATATATACCGTATATATATAATTAATTAATCATTTTGGTCAAACACAAGCAAGCCAAAATAACATTGTTCAGCATTAGGCTGTAGAGTTTATATAACCAAAAGCACATACTTGTACATAATTTTTCTGTACAATACCTGTTAATTTAAGTAGCTTTGTTTAATACATTTATGAGGCTGGCTGGCCCTGACCCATGACAATGATGTCACAATAATAATAAATTTTCTAATTTTCTCTTACTATGTAATAATAATCTTCAATAAATTTAGAGTTTGATGCTCAGTTTACCAAGCTCTTCACTGGTCCTGCGCTTAAATTCTGTTATTAACTATATATTACACGACTGATACTGATAATGACAGCCAGCAAAACAGTCTCTTATATTGACCAGATTCCTAAATAGTTGCATAAAATATCAAAAGAATAAAAACTTGTACCTCTGATAATGTTTCAAAATAATATTCAGCTCCTAATTCAGCCTATAATTTTATTTTGAATTTTAATTAACCCCAAAGTTGTTCAATCATATATTCACATTCCGCAATCAGGAAAAACCATAAATATTTATTCCCAGTTCTAGCCAAAAGTGAATTTGGAATTTTCATAATGGCTGTAAAACATGAAAGAATGTGATAGAATTTTATTTATTCGTATTTAATAATAATGAGAGGAAATACTACTTAAACATGAAGTTGGACCACTCGTATTCTGTATGTTGTCTCCTTTTTGCGGCCAATACCAGTAGCCTTTCCTCATGGCACTGATTCACTCAATTTATTGATGGCATCTTGGGTGTTGTTGTCGTTGTTGGGGCTACGTCGTAGCCAATGTCGCAACACCGCTTCCCGTTGATCAGCGAAGTTAGCGACATTGGGTTGGATAGTAGTTGGATGGGAGACAGTCTGCTGCGTCCAGACTATGTAGCGACCCGTGGTTCGGATCCCACGTAAAGCAGTGGGCCCCTTCCATCATATGACCTTAGATGTTGTGAAGGAGGTTAAACAACCCAAAATTAAAGATTGTCATTGTTGCTCCAACTTTGTTGTATTACTTCCCACAGATCAGCATGGTTGTTGGGATTGTTGTTCTTTTCAGATGTAAACAATATTAATAAACGCATGTGACTGGACTTGTTATTGATTCTCCTGCATACAAAATCTTCTGTGAAACATGCTTGGGGATTTATAATAGTATAAGGCTGTTTCACTGGGTATAGTGGCACTGTAGATACTGTAAAATTGGATGGTACCATGAAGAAAGAACAAAACCATTCCATACCAAGCAGTCAATGCCTAGTGATTCCAAACTTTGTTTTCCAACAAGATAATGACTCAAAAACCCAAGTCCAGCCTTTGTGCGAGTTATCTGAAACATAAAGAACAGAATATGAAAGGTGTACAACAAAGATGGAAAAATAACACCCAAGATAACATCAGTAAATTGACTGAATTAATGCCATGAGGAGAGGCTGCTGTATTGGCTGCAAAAGGAGACATACAAAATCTGAGTATAGTCTTCATTTATGATATAACTTGTTTTTAATGGTCATTTCCTTTTCTTATTAAATTACATATTAATGAAGCTGTACTGCGTTTTTTCACGTTATTTTCCAGCTGTTACGAAAATTTGAAGTGGTCTAAGAAGTTTGGCACCCAATATGTATAATTGTATATATAAAATAAAATTATATTTTGTACAAGATTTTTATTCTGTTAGTCTGTAGTATTGTTGAAAATTTTTACTAGTGTCATTTTGAGATAAAGATATTTCTTAATCTGAAATATTAACATTTATATTTGATATTAATTAATTACGATACACTACGTAAACATGGAGAATTATTTTTAAAGTAATAATAATAAATATAAAAAGTTTACATTTAAAAAACCATAATGATAAATAGAGAGTTGTTGTTTAAGCCCGTAAAACTTTTACACAGAGGGTGTAAAGTGTCAGACAGCGGAGAACAGTTGTTGTTGTTCCCACGAGAAGGTTGCTTTGACAACCTTTTGTACTGGGCACCATTGACTGGCAACATAGATTCGCCCCTTAAATTGGCACCCGTCATAGACACATTTGAAGCAGTGTATGAGGTACATCTGCACTTTTGTTTATGGGAAGTAATTTGTTTTGCATCATAAAAAAATCCTTGAAGTTTGGTTTGTTAATTTGGTGTGTGTTCCCTACTTATAGCTCTTGACAACTTCAATAATTAATATAGAACGCCACTTTTCTTTTTTATAGAACTTAGTTTTTTAACTGCAGTTGGAGTTTAGAGGGTACCAGTGCTGTTCATGATAGGAATTTAGGACTGTAGATTGCACTCTAGTGTTCCAACTGAATGTAAATTAGCGTGTTTCATATTATACCCGCTTTGTAGGTAAATTATAGTGTAGTGGGAATGTTAAAAATTCATGGATTTAAAATACGGTACGTCAATTATTTACAGTTTTGAAGAAAAGGTTCACCCAGTAAACTAAAGTTTTTGGAAGGTATAAAAAAAATTGGTATTCAATAATGATTGAGTTTTGTTTATGAAATTTTATTTTTTTCGTTAAAATATCCAAAGAAAAATGAAATCTTACCAATTAGTAATTTTTTATGCTTTTAGAAATTTCAAGTTTCTAAGCGAATTTTTATCCAGAACTGTACATTATTTATTAGTGTCTGAATTATATTCGAATCTTTATTTATTGAACAATGACTAATAAAGAAGTTATATTTTAGTACATAACAAACAATGGGCCTCTTTGTGTCTTTCGTACGAACAAAAACGCGCCAAATTATCGCTTGGTCAAAATTGACCTAAATGCCCCGCATCCTGACAAGTGGATAACACTCTTGAAGGAACACAAGAAGAATGTTCTCGATTGGGCAGCTTGCGTTGATGAAGACAAACTGGTAGTCTGTTATATTTCGGATGTGAAGGTAAAAAGAAACGGGGTCACTTCAGCTGTTGCTCGGTTGATTTTGTATTTGAAAAACGGTTACATTGACTACTATTCACGAAAAATTAACTTTAAGGAGTAATTATAAGGGATGATTCTCTGTTATGACGTTACATGGTTAATGTCGTTGAACATAGACGTGTTGATTTCGATATTTGTCCATGCGCGATAACACGGTTGTCATGTGAAAAAATTCTCATTTTGTATTGATTGAGTTCACACTTCTTTTTTATCCTTAAATATTTTAATTCGCAGAGTATTTTACAAGTGCATTCTCTAGCCACTGGCGATTACACCTTCACTCTTCCTCTGGATATCGGAACTATTTCCGATTACTCCGGGAAACGGAAACAAAACGAGATGTTTTACCAGTTTACTTCCTTCCTCTCTCCTTCCATCATTTATCATTTGGACTTCATGAAGGAACCTTACGAACCAAAGGTATTGAAACGACCATTGCTTGACGCAGTAAAAAGGTCACGTCGCTTTACTACCTCCCATTAATTAATTAGATCGGTGAGGTTAAGTAACGTTGGGTCTGTTCACTAGTTGGATGGATGACGACGTAACCCGTAGATGATTCGGATTCCACGTAAAGCTGTAGGTTCCCCCCGTCATTATGACCTTTGCGTTGCGAAGGAGGTTAAACAACCCACAAAGTATTATCCTCATTATGTACAGTGCCAAATTTATTTTTTATTATACCACATATTATTTAATTAAAATATAATTATATAATTAATTCTAAAATTTAATTAGAATATCAATATTAGCAATACAGTCTTTAAGGAGTCTTAAATTATTTGCATATTTATTCATCCAAGAATTAAGAATTATTGCGTCAAATAGTCTGTACAGTATTTTGAAAACCTTTTATTGAATAGAAAACGCATTGAAAAGTATGTACTGTTGACGATTTAAGTAAGATATGACTTTTAAAAACCAGATCTTCAGGGAAATCGAAATCCCAGGCTTTACTCCAAGTGAATTTGAAGTCAAACAAGTGTTCTACAACAGCAAAGACGGTACCAGAATACCAATGTTTATCCTTCACGCGAAAAATATGGAGAGAGATGGAAATAACCCGACGTTGCTCTACGGTTATGGTGGCTTCAATATCAGCATCCAGCCATACTTCAGCATTTCCAGGATCCTGTACATGGAGTGTCTCAAAGGAATTGTAGCGATTGCAAACATACGCGGAGGAGGGTAAGCGGTTGGGGTTATTTTTCTTTGCAGTTTAATTCTGGTTCAGATTTAGTTAGTTTCGTTTCTGGTAAATATTTAGGAGAAAATCAGCTCCGTAAGGAAATGGATTTGCTGGGAAATTTAATTTTACTTTGTTTTCAGTAGTTCGTTGTTCTATGGTCCCGAAAATAGCTCGTCTTTGTAGAAACGTCGGAAAAAATGTGTTTTTAGTTTATATATATATGATTCTTTTCCTTCACTTATTTTTATTGTGTATGTACAATTATAAATATTTGTGTACTTATTTTTACTGCGCATGTTCAGATTTATATAGTTTTTGCAAATATCCAACCAAATATTAACATAATATTTTTAAAGCTTACTGTACGTACAGTATAATGCACTTGCCCTTACCCACCCAAATATACAGCGTTTACGGTGTTTCGGATGTTCTGTAGGATGTTGATTGGTTGACCCACAAAGCAAATGATCAATAAGTAATATATTCTTATTGGTCATTTGCGTTGTGCATCAACCAATCGCTAACATCCTATGTATTGTACTATCATATATATAGCAAAGTTGTTGTCTGTTCAAATTCATAAATTAGCCTACCAATACCATACCACTCTCATTTAATTGTGATGACATAACCATTAGATGAGGTAGCAGCACCAGTAAATATAAAATGGTACAAGCAACTAGAAAGCGGTGCAGAACCAGTCTCTCCTGGAGACTTAAGATCAAGCTCCGCCTATACCATACGCCAAAACAGTTTTAAATTTTAGTTTTGAACTTTACGTTTTATTTCTAATTTGTACCAGCTGAACACCAGTACTTTCATATGATAGATGGAGGTGAGAGAGTCTTAGGTTAAGTTGCATTGCACTAGATTTCAGGTAAGCTAAGTTAATGGAATTAGTGGAGTACGTCGTAGCCAATATCGTTACACCGCTTCCCGTTGGTCAGCTAAGTTAGCGACATTGGGTCTGGATGGGAGACTGTCTTCTGCGTCCAGATTTTGTTACCCACGATTCGGATTGCACGTAAAGAACTGTCATATGACCTTAGATTTTGCGAAGTAGATTAAACAACCCAATTTAACATTAGTTACGGTTTTAGGCCACGCCTTCGAATGTGCGAGTCAGCTAGCCATAGCCATTCGAAATACCCAAATTAACAATGTATTCAATTGATTTCTCCGTCCAGGGAGTACGGTGAATATTGGCACAATTCGGGTCGTCTTCTGAAGAAGCAAAACGGTTTCGACGATTTTCAATCGGCCGCAGAGTACCTTATTCGGGAGAAATACACCTCCAGCAGAAAGATCATCATACAGGGAGGCTCGAATGGGGGTCTTCTGGTGGGGGCTTGCATTAACCAAAGACCAGACCTATTTGGAGTGGCGATTTCTCAAGTTGGGTCAGTTACTCTGTTTGTTCACTAATTCCTTTGATTAGCTGTTTCTGGCTGTTCATTTATGCCACTCGGAACAATTGTGGCTGTTTTATATCGTCTTTTAAGAGACCACTGTTACTTTGAAGTTGTTGTACTGTCGGTTAAAGAAGTCTTTTGAACCTCCCATGTTTATAGTTTGTTTATGTCCCGTAGAGTACTGGATCTATTGCGTTTCCACAAGTTCACGATCGGGTACGCATGGTGCTCGGATTTCGGCAATCCGGACGAGAAGGAACATTTGGAGAACGTTCTCAAGTTCTCACCTTTGCACAACGTTCGACCGCCCAAGGAAGGAATCGAAGTGAGTTCATGGTTGTAAAAAAGAGGTTTGACGATCATTTGTTTCTTTGTTTATTTATTTTTCCCTTTCTTTGTTCATCGACCATAGGTAGAAACGAACTCGTAAACTTTGATTAAAGGTACATTAAATTGCAAAAGTACCGTTCCAATTATTTCGTATTTGGAAAGATTTTGTAGTTTGTTATAGTCACGTGCAAATGTTTTACTGAATTGAGGATGACACTTTTCTGCAATTTAAGTAAAATTATAAATGCAAAAAACTTCTTTTTTCTACGCGAAGGTCAAAATATGATAATTAAAACCCACTCTAATAGACAGAGTTTATTTCCACAACAGTTTCGATGCCCACTGGCATCCTCTTCGGGTGTTTACAGAAAAACGAATGAACCAAAAACAAGAGGGAAAACAGTCCAGGGACCATTAAGAAATTCGCACCTAGGTTAGATCCCGTTCTCCCGACACTGGAAGGGCATTTTTATTAAAGGGACCCGCTTTATAAGTACATTCGCACAAATTTAAAACTATCTTCTTCTATACATACAGATTCTATTATTTTTTTACATAATTATTACATTTATTAAATTTATTACATTTAATATTGCATTATTATTTATTACAGAAATTCTAAATTTATTATTACATTGATTATTACACTGTTGTTTATTATACAGAAATTGTAAACCATGTGCACAAATTAAAACTATCTTCTATAATGAGATTCTTGGTCAAAAAATCCTTTATGGCGTCGGGTTAACGGGTTCTAACCTAAGTGAATTTCTTAAAGGTCTCTGAATTGTTTCCTTACTCGCTTTTGGTTCATTCGTTTTTTTTTTTTCCGGTAAAATGTAAATGGAATAATAAACGTAAATGTAATAATGGAAGTAATAAATGTAATAATAAAGGTAATAAAATAAATGTAATAATTAGTGTAAAGGTAATAATAATAAATGTTAAAAAACGTAAATGTAATAATAAATGCAGTAATTGTCAAAATAATAGGGCCTCTATGTATAGAACAAGAAGATAGTTTTAATTTGTTACTTATAAGCGGGACCCTTTAATAATAATAATAATAATAATAATAATAATAATAAAAAAAAATATGCCCTTCTCGGGTCGTGGGAACGGGATCTAGCCTAGGTGCAAATTCCTTAACCCTTTATCGCCGAACTTTTTGCGTAGGGTTGAGTCTAAATGCGTGTATCTGAAACTCGACGCACAATGCTGTAAAGGGTTAATGGTCTCTGGATTGTTTCCTTCTCGCCTTTTTCATTCGTTTTTCGGTTTACAATTTCTGTATAATAAACAACTGTGTAATAATCAATGTAATAATAAATTTAGAATATCTGTAATAAATAATAATGCAATATTAAATGTAATAAATTTAATAATAAATGTAATAATTATGTAAAAAATAATAAATATGTATGTATAGAACAAGAAGATAGTTTTAAATTTGTGCGAATGTACTTAAAAAGCGGGTCCCTTTAATAAAAATGCCCTTCCAGTGTCGGGAGAACGGGATCTAACCTAGGTGCGAATTTCTTAATGGTCCCTGGACTATTTTCCCTCTTCTTTTTGGTTCATTCGTTTTTCTGTATCCACCCAAAAAGGATGCCAGTGGGCATCGAAACTGTTGTGGAAATAAACTCTGTCTATTAGAGTGGGTTTTAATTATCATATTAAATAAAATTGTGTTAAAAGATTATTTCTCCCCTCCCCCCTACAAGGTGCAAGTTTAGGGGTCAAGTTATTTATTGCAGATCGTGAAATCTTTTTTTACATTACGTACTGTAATTACGACGTAGACGTTCGTTTGGTGAACCCGTCTCTTGATAGCCTTCGAGTTCTCTTATTAAGGGAGGCCACGTCGCAATACCGCTTTCCGTTCGATCAACGCGTTCAGATAATGTAGCGACCCGTAAATGGTTGCAATTCCATATAAAACTTTAGGTCCCTTCGGTCACGTGACCTAAGAGGTTACGAAGGGGGTTAAATAACCGCAAACATTATCATCTGTAGAAATGAAAAGATTTGCAAATTGCATAAATCTGATGCCGATGTCAAGTAGCAGTGTGTGTGTGTATATATACAGGGTGTTTGAAAACTTTCTGTACAAATTGTAATGGGGGATAGGCAACACCAAGACAAACCCTTTTCGTCTATAACTGTATGTCCGCTGACGTCACCATTCGGCGCGAGAGGGCGCCGCTGCAATTGGCTAAAAGGTGAAGTGGGCTAGACTCGCGCTTGCCGCGGGCATTCTTAAATCGGACGTAGTACGCGTAACATGGAGCGCTTCACGACTGCTGAGATGGCTGACATGCATATGGTGTATGGGGCTGCCAATGAAAACGGAAGAGCTGCTGTGAGGTTGTACCGACAGCGCTTCCCAAACAGAGGTGTGCCAAACCACCAAACGTTTGCGCATTTGCATCGGCGACTGCGAGAAACTGGAACATTCCATGCAAACATGCATGACACTGGATGGGAGAGAAACGTGCGCACTCCTGACATGGAAGAAGAAATCCTACGGCGATTTGAGGACAATCCAAGCGCAAGCACGCGAGGTGTTGCACGTATCCTCGGTGTGAACCACGACCTGGTCTGGAGAGTGTTGCACGAGCAGCAGTTACAGCCGTTTCATCGTCAGAGTGTCCAGACATTACAACCTTGGGATTACCCTCTTCGTGTGGAATTCGCACGCTGGTTTCTGCAGCAGACAGCGGTGCAGCCTAATTTTCCGGCTTATGTGCTGTTCTCAGATGAGGCCTGTTTCACACGTGAGGGTGTGTTTAACATGCACAATTCTCACGTGTGGGCGCACGCAAATCCACATGCTACACGGGTGCATGCTCATCAAGAACGGTTCGCCGTCAATGTTTGGCCGGGTATCGTCCATGGCAAGTTGATTGGGCCGTACCTGCTGCCTGCCCGACTCGACGGGCGGGTTTATCGGATATTTCTTGAAGAAACGTTGCCGGAACTGCTGGAAGATGTTCCCGTGGCTATTCGTAGACGAATGTGGTTTCAACACGACGGAGCCCCAGCACACTCCAGCAACGATGTGCGGGATTATCTGAACGCCACTTTTGGGGACCGATGGATAGGCCGGGGTGGGCCCGTAGCCTGGCCACCGAGATCGCCCGATTTAACATGCCTCGATTTCTTCCTTTGGCACACGTCTGTTTGGGAAGCGCTGTCGGTACAACCTCACAGCAGCTCTTCCGTTTCCATTGGCAGCCCCATACACCATATGCATGTCAGCCATCTCAGCAGTCGTGAAGCGCTCCATGTTACGCGTACTACGTCCGATTTAAGAATGCCCGCGGCAAGCGCGAGTCTAGCCCACTTCACCTTTTAGCCAATTGCAGCGGCGCTCTCTCGCGCCGAATGGTGACGTCAGCGGACATACACTTATAGACGAAAAGGGTTTGTCTTGGTGTTGCCTATCCCCCATTACAATTTGTACAGAAAGTTTTCAAACACCCTGTGTATATATATATATATATATATATATATATATATATATATATATATATATATATATATATATATGGTGTCCCATAAGTCCGGCATCATAGGAGAAATTCATATTTTTCTATTTCTACAAACCATAATTCATATTTCTCTCTTTCTGCAGGCCATAATGTCTGTGAGCAAGGAAGAACGAATCCAGATAATTCTACTCATAGGAAATCGGAGTCAAAGAGAGGCCGCTGCTGAATTTAACAGACTGCATCCAGACCGCGAGCCAATAACACAGAGTTGCGTTAGCAGACTTGTTGCAAAGTTTAAGGAAACAGGATCCATAGAAGATAAACCACGCAGTGGACCTTCAAGGAGGTCCACTGACGATGATACAGCGACTGCTATCCTGGCTCATTTTAACAGAAGTTCCAATAAGTCTCTTCGGCAATTGTCCGCCGAGACAGGAGTGTCGAAAAGTAGCATCCATCGCATTCTTCAGGCTCACAAATGGCATCCATATAAACTTCAGATCCTACAGAAATTAAGCGAAGATGATGATGATCCCGACCGGCGGATGGAATTTTGTGAATGGGCTACGGAACAATATGCTCGGGATGCCAATTTCCCGTCCACCATTCTGTTCAGTGACGAGGCTTTTTTTTATGGAAATGGTGAGGTAAATCGACAGAACACCCGCTACTGGTCTCAAAACAACCCTCACTGGTATACCTCTTCAAAGGAACAAGATGCATCTCGGGTGATGGTATGGTGTGGCATTTGGAAGGATCGCATCATAGGCCCCCTCTTTTTCGATGAACATGTCACTGGAGGCACCTACCTACGTATGCTCAAGGAAGAAGCATTTCCCAGTGTCTTGAACGAAGAAGGAAATTTCCCAACATGGTTCCAGCAAGACGGCGCTCCTGCACATTACAGCACCCAAGTAAGGGAATACCTGTACCAACAATTCCCTTGTCATTGGATAGGACGTCGAGGGCCTATGGAATGGCCAGCTAGAAGCCCGGATCTCACGCCACTAGATTTTTATCTCTGGGTTCCACTTGAAAGCGCTGGTATACGGAGAGAAAATTAGGAGTGTTGAACATTTGCGGCAGCGCATTATTGGGGCATGTAACAGTTGTAACACCATTACTCCTGACATCATTCACCGTGTGCTTGCTGACTGGGTATCACGTCTGAATTTGTGTATTGAAAACAATGGTGGACATATTGAGCACGTTCTGTAAATAAAAGCTTTTGTTTTGCCTTTTTTTATTATTTTTCCTATGATGCCGCTCTTATGGGACACACGCCAGTACAAGGAGCAAACTTGCCACATTGGTGATTTTGCAATTGTTCCACGAATGAATAGTTCAACCCTCCCCCAATCCACACACAACTTGGTATAGCCAAATGCCCACCTCGTATACTCAAAATGTAGTTATTTCCAATGTTTGTATTTGTGCTATGTGCTCCTCGTACACAATAGTCACAAAGTTTAAACGCGTCTATCTCAAAACTGGTTTGGTGAGTTCGCTCCTCGTACTCGCGACGCTATATATATATATATATATATATATATATATATATATATATATATATATATATATATATATATATATATAATCATGCGGGTTGCTTCTACAGAGCTTCAATTTAATATTTAGGAGAAATCCAATGACAAGGAGAAATGTAAATGCCATGAAAAGTCTTCTTTAATGCGCAACGTTTCGAGCAATACGCTCATCTTCAGGCTGTTTAATAACAATGTGAAATTAAAATCAATATTGAATGAAAAACAAGACAGAGAAAATTTCTATAACCTATTCATAAAGGCAAATTTTAAAAGACTGAGAAAAGAGGGTTAAATTCTAAGTTATACAGATTTACATATAAAATTAAGAAGCTATTTTTAAATACATATAGTAAATGTGAAATTAATACACTGGAAAAATTAACAATAGTACACTGGAATAATGAAACTAACTAACCTTTCACTGCAATTTCCGAGGCTAACTATTTAAGCAGAGGCAACGGGAAAACAAGAGATGGCGAGGGCGATTGGGGAAGGGGGGATTATAAGGAATTGGGGAAGGAGGAGGGATTATGAGTCAACATTTAGAGTAGGGGACAATGTTTTAATGAAAAGCGATTCCAAAATTCTTAGTGAGTTGGGACAAGTATTACAACCAAGAATTTTAAAATTGTCTAAAGTGACATCAGTTTTACATTTTATGCTGTGTTCCCGAATACTCGAAACTTCTTTAGTTTTTAAAATTTTACCTGTTCGGCCACTTATTCCCATATGCGAATAAAATCTAGCCCTGAGAGAGCGAACAGTGCTGCCAATGTAATTCCCAAGGAGACACCTAGGGCAGGTAAATAAATATACAACACCGCTACGCAACGAGTCAGGGGTTCGATCCTTCGCTGAGAAAAAGCTACCTAAAGACGTTTTATTAATAAATATGATGCGGAAATCAGTATGATAAAAAAATTTCCTTAACAACTTTGTAAATTTAAGCTTAAATTCCTTATTCAAAGGACCCATTTCAGGTACCAAGAAATATTTTATATCCTTCGGCACTGTAATACATGGAAGTTGAGGGCTATAAACATTATTTAAGAAGGATCTAATTAGTTTGTCTACATATTGAACAGGAAAACTATTATTAGTAAAGTATGATCTTAGATTATTAAATTCATCATTAAGTAAGGTAAAACTAGAGGTCAAATTATATCCTCTGAACAGGAGAGTTTTAATACAAGACATCTTATAGTTGAAATCAGTAAAACTAAAAAAATTCATGCCCAAACCAGTGAAAGTGGGTTTCCTGTAAACTGATGTAGTAATAGAATCACCGTTTTTCGAAATTAAAAGATCTAAAAAGGGGAGGGAGCCATTTTGCTCAGTTTCCATTGTATACGTTATATTGGGGTGCAAAGAATTTAGGAAGTTAAAGAATTGTTGCGCTTGTACCGCATTATCAAAGACTGCTATCGAATCATCAACGAAGCGTCGATAGAAAATTGGCTTGAGATGAGTGGGAGATTGTCTAAAAATTACACTTTCTAAATGAGTCATAAAAAAATCAGCTGCTAACGGTCCGACAGGTGATCCCATCCCTACCCATCAATTTGTTGGTAAACCTTATTGTTGAAAGTGAAATAGCATTGTTTGAAGACCAATTCTAAAAGTTCCTTAAAATGAGACAATGAAAAACCATGAAAATTATCAACTGAGCTAAAAACCCTATCTAAAATAATGGCAATAGTTTCAGATACAGGTACATTTGTGAAAAGCGACTTTACATCAAAACTGACAAAAAACTTTTTTGAATCGAAGTTCTCACCAAGGAGGTCTTTTTGGAATTCAAACGAGTTATTTATAGTGTAAGCATTTTTCGCAAAGGGTGACAGGAGACGAACAACAAATTTTGCCAATTGAAAGGTGGGTAAGTTATACGAAGCTAAAATAGGACGGAGAGGTGTTCCAGCTTTATGGATTTTAGGCAACAGTATAATTGAGCAAGATTAGCACCAGATGCGAACAACTGAGAGTAAGTATCATTTTTTATTATCTTTAAAGACTTTAGTCGTGACAGAAATCTATTAACCTGGTCTTCTAACCTTACAATGACTTTATTGACAGGTTCTAGAATTTGTTTGAATTTAGTAAGATCACTTAGGATTTCATTAGTTTTGTTTATGTAGTCCGATTTATTCAAAATAACCACTCCGTTACCCTTGTCTGGTCTAGTCACAACAATCTCCTGGTTCTTTGCCAAATTCTTAATACACTGCAAATCACTCTTCCTAAATATGAAAGATTGAAATTTAAGATTTCTAAGTTTATGAAAAAATTCTTGAGTTAAATTTGAGAACTGACATTTGAAATTATTGAATTCACCCACATGGGGAACATTTTTCTCCTGTCACCCTTTGCGAAAAATGCTTACACTATAAATAACTCGTTTGAATTCCAAAAAGACCTCCTTGGTGAGAACTTCGATTCAAAAAAGTTTTTTGTCAGTTTTGATGTAAAGTCGCTTTTCACAAATGTACCTGTATCTGAAACTATTGCCATTATTTTAGATAGGGTTTTTAGCTCAGTTGATAATTTTCATGGTTTTTCATTGTCTCATTTTAAGGAACTTTTAGAATTGGTCTTCAAACAATGCTATTTCACTTTCAACAATAAGGTTTACCAACAAATTGATGGTAGGGATGGGATCACCTGTCGGACCGTTAGCAGCTGATTTTTTATGACTCATTTAGAAAGTGTAATTTTTAGACAATCTCCCACTCATCTCAAGCCAATTTTCTATCGACGCTTCGTTGATGATTCGATAGCAGTCTTTGATAATGCGGTACAAGCGCAACAATTCTTTAACTTCCTAAATTCTTTGCACCCCAATATAACGTATACAATGGAAACTGAGCAAAATGGCTCCCTCCCCTTTTTAGATCTTTTAATTTCGAAAAACGGTGATTCTATTACTACATCAGTTTACAGGAAACCCACTTTCACTGGTTTGGGCATGAATTTTTTTAGTTTTACTGATTTCAACTATAAGATGTCTTGTATTAAAACTCTCCTGTTCAGAGGATATAATTTGACCTCTAGTTTTACCTTACTTAATGATGAATTTAATAATCTAAGATCATACTTTACTAATAATAGTTTTCCTGTTCAATATGTAGACAAACTAATTAGATCCTTCTTAAATAATGTTTATAGCCCTCAACTTCCATGTATTACAGTGCCGAAGGATATAAAATATTTCTTGGTACCTGAAATGGGTCCTTTGAATAAGGAATTTAAGCTTAAATTTACAAAGTTGTTAAGGAAATTTTTTTATCATACTGATTTCCGCATCATATTTATTAATAAAACGTCTTTAGGTAGCTTTTTCTCAGCGAAGGATCGAACCCCTGACTCGTTGCGTAGCGGTGTTGTATATTTATTTACCTGCCCTAGGTGTCTCCTTGGGAATTACATTGGCAGCACTGTTCGCTCTCTCAGGGCTAGATTTTATTCGCATATGGGAATAAGTGGCCGAACAGGTAAAATTTTAAAAACTAAAGAAGTTTCTAGTATTCGGGAACACAGCATAAATGTAAAACTGATGTCACTTTAGACAATTTTAAAATTCTTGGTTGTAATACTTGTCCCAACTCACTAAGAATTTTGGAATCGCTTTTCATTAAAACATTGTCCCCTACTCTAAATGTTGACTCATCAGCCGTCCCTAAATTTGCTATAATCCCTCCTCCTTCCCCAATTCCTTATAATCCCCCCTTCCCCAATCGCCCTCGCCATCTCTTGTTTTCCCGTTTGCCTCTGCTTAAATCAGTTAGCCTCGGAAATTGCAGTGAAAGGTTAGTTAGTTTCATTATTCCAGTGTACTATTGTTAATTTTTCCAGTGTATTAATTTCACATTTACTATATGTATTTAAAAATAGCTTCTTAATTTTATATGTAAATCTGTATAACTTAGAATTTAACCCTCTTTTCTCAGTCTTTTAAAATTTGCCTTTATGAATAGGTTATAGAAATTTTCTTGTCTTGTTTTTCATTCAATATTGATTTTAATTTCACATTGTTATTAAACAGCCTGAAGATGAGCGTATTGCTCGAAACGTTGCGCATTAAAGAAGACTTTTCATGGCATTTACATTTCTCCTTGTCATTGGATTTCTCCTAAATATTATATATATATATATATATATATATATATATATATATATATATATATAATATATATATATATATATATATATATATATATATATATATATATATAAATTACGTTCGGCCTACTTTGGGTTCAACTTGCGTTAAGTTGTTCAGGTTAACCTAATCAAACATAACAAAAGAACTGTGTAAAATCCTAAGGTAGCATGAAATAGTAGTAATTGAGTTTTTTTTAATTAAAATCCTAACACGAATTAAATTTGAAAAAATAATCATTATATACAAAAAAAAAAAGTGCATTCCCTAAACTTTTGAATGGAACCCTTCCATACCTCAACGCAAGCATAAGTGATTAAAATAAAAAAAAACTAAGATCACATGTAGGAGCTAATGTATCTTCAACGACCACTGATGAAAATGGAGAAATCTGACGATTTAGGAATATATATACACGTGTGTGTGTGTGTACAGGGTGGCCCATAAGTCCCAATCGGTTATAATTAATGCGAAATACAAAAAATCGGACAAAGTAAAGTTTATAAGTGTAGAAGTATTTATTGATTATCGAAAGTGCAAAGTAAGAGTATAACTATTTCGACAAATATTCTTTCCTTAGTAATCGATTAAGTCAGTGTGAGCTCCGCTAGATGGATTTTCGCTTTAATTATAACTGATTTGGGCTTATGGGCTACCCTGTATATACAGCTTCGTGTTTAGGTTTGCCTTAACCCGAATTGTCCATATAATGGAATATTTTAATGCGACATAAACTCTACAGAAAAAAAAAAATTATTGGTGACCAAGTGCTTTCGTGTTTGTCATATATTTTCAGTGGAATCCTGGTAACTTACTATCCCAATTTAAGAAATGTCCACAAAGGCGCCTGATCACCATTAATTTTCCTTTTACCGTTTTGTTTTCTAATGGAAATCCCTTCCTCTTTGCCAGTACCCAGCTACTCTTTTGCTCACCGCCGATCACGACGACCGAGTTGTGCCCTTACACTCTTTCAAATTTATCGCGGAGCTTCAGCATACCCTTGGCACCTTACCTTGGCAGAAGAACCCCCTAATGATCAAAATCGATACCAAGGCTGGGCACGGAGGGGGCAAGCCTACCACCAAAATTGTAAGAAAACAATTATTTATATTGCGCGGCACACTTCGTTCGGTGGGTTGGAGAACGGATTTGGGCTGGGAAGGCTCGAGTTCGATTTTCACCGCCGCCACGTTGGAGTTTGGCCGGCCGCTACTCAACCCCTTCCCCTGCGGGGGGGGTTAGATTTAAGCGTGTTTGATATTTTTATTTGAAGAATTATAAATATAAGGGAGAGTGGAGTTAGTTCGCCACCCTTTAATGCCTTAAAGTTTTCATATTGATGAAAGAACTGGGTATTAAAACTAATTAAAGGTTCAGGGAGTGAAGTGCGCGTGTCATCAATATCTTGTCAAAATATAGATATTTCTTTGACATATAGTCATTTCAGTTAAAAATACCAAGATGGCGAATATGCCCACTATAGGGGTACTTTCGGCATACTTAAGGGCACCTTTGGCCGAAGCTAACTGTGTAGAGAAGAAGAAATTAGACGAAATGGAAGTAAAAAATACCAAAAAATATTACGGCGAATTTATTATCCTGAAAATAAACATTGAATAAGGCATAGTATCTAATTCTAGCAGTACTAAGATTCTCTTGGGGGCTCCCTTGCCAAACAGGCGAGCAGAGGCGAAGGTGCTCCTAACGAATTAATTCCACATGCTTAAAGATAATTAATGCAGTATTACTTTAGTTATAATATAATAATATAAAAAGTTACGCAATACCTAAATAATAGCCAGTTTTAAATTTAGTAAAGTGATCTTTCACGGAACAAATATCGCAATTATTGTCTGGTACAACAAAAATCTATCATGAAACGACAAAATAACTTTTTCTTACCTGCGCTTTAACGCGTACAGCATACCCTCTTACTCGTTACAAACTGACGAAATAACGATAGTTTTTTTTCTTAAAAAGATCCGCGCAAGCGGTTAGTTTGTCTGAATGTGGGTATGGCAAACTAACCCCGCTCTCCCTTATTTATAATTTTTATTATAATTACTCTTATGATAAAAATAAGGAAAAGTTAGACCAGCTTCTAATTTTAGAGAATGTTTTGTGCCCTTTTCATAATTTGTTAATTTTAATTTAGTGAGGAAGCCATTTTCATTTGATCCGTTATTAAATTCAGTTTTGTTCACTAAAACTGTGGTTTCACAAATTTTAATAATAATATTTAAAGAGAAAAAAAAACAATGTTGAAAATGTTAATATTTTTTTGTTTTAGAGTTACTCCACCAAATTCTTAAAATTTTTAATGATAGCCGTCTGCCCGGTAGCTCAGTGGTTACAGTGCTCGACTCTGAGCCTGCTGGCTCCTGGGGTTGGGTTGAGTCGAGTCTAACGCTTACCCTGTCATTGCTCGGGCTAAAGGCGGCCCTTGGGATGAACTTGCTCCCGCACTATGGAAAAATGAGCTTCTTTGCCGATACTTTTTTTAAATGAAATGAAATGGTTTATTGGGAGACTATAGTCCTGCATTGATAAATTTATTGAATTATTTTTATTTATTTGATGTCCGAAGTGTATGAACGAAACGTGACACTAAATATAATAGCAATTTCTCTCTTTTACTCGAGAGTAATTTGGGAAAAAAATTTCTTCACTTAATAAATTGCTTTTAGAAATTTGGTAAAGACGAGAAAGTTTTAAATAATAATAATCCTTTTTTATGGACTTTTTAATTTTCTCTCTCTCTCGTTTTTTTCCAGATTGAAGAACACATCGACATTTATAGTTTTATCATCAATGCTTTGCAACTAGATGTAAAAGTGTGAAAAAAGTAATTTTTATTAAAATTAATTTAAAAAGTAATTGGTTTTTCACGTCATAACTCAAATAGTTATATATATATATATATATATATATATATATATATATATATATATATATATATATCGGCCAGTGATCATTTTATTTTACACACACACACACACACAATAAATAAATATATATATATGCTGCAAACCCACAAGGAAAAAGAAAAAACGATTCCAAGGCCTTTCGTGTATTCAGAGCTACATCTCGTCAAGGAATGAAGAGAGAAGGCAAGATGCCCATAAATATATACAACGTAGCGGAAACCAAAACAATTAGCACATACTTAACAAGAGTTAATGAGAGGCAAAAGGAATTTTAACAAGATGTCAATTTTATACATTCCCGCAATGTTATTGAAATTGTTTTTATAATGGACAAATGCACATTGTAGAATATTTCTTTCTATTATATATCTGTCTGTCAACAAGCGCTTTAGAACTATCCCACTTGATGCTATAATTATATCTGTACATATGGTTAAACAAAGCATTGGAATTATTAGCTGTTCTACACGCATATTTATGCTGTTTTACCCGTCTGGCCTATATATACTGAGTTACATTGTGTACATCCGATCGAATACACACAACCAACAACATTATCCGGATAATGTTGTTGGTTGTGTGTATTCGATCGGATGTACACAATGTAACTCAGTATATATAGGCCAGACGGGTAAAACAGCATAAATATGCGTGTAGAACAGCTAATAATTCCAATGCTTTGTTTAACCATATGTACAGATATAATTATAGCATCAAGTGGGATAGTTCTAAAGCGCTTGTTGACAGACAGAGATATAATAGAAAGAAATATTCTACAATGTGCATTTGTCCATTATAAAAACAATTTCAATAACATTGCGGGAATGTATAAAATTGACATCTTGTTAAAATTCCTTTTGCCTCTCATTAACTCTTGTTAAGTATGTGCTAATTGTTTTGGTTTCCGCTACGTTGTATATATTTATGGGCATCTTGCCTTCTCTCCATTCCCTGACGAGGTGTAGCTGAATAAACGAAAGGCCTTGGAATCGCTTTTCTTCTTCCTTGTGGGTTTGCAACATTCATTCATTTCACGTGTTTGTGAAATTCATCCCACATATATATATATATATATATTTTTTTTTTTTAAATATCCCAATTGGAATAAAAGGTAAAAATGTTTTCGGTAACTTTGGTTACCCTCATCAGTTACCAGAATTTTTATTATTTTTTTTTTTTTCAAAAAGAATAAGAGAAGAACCTAAGTTACCAGAAAAGTTTATTTCAGGGTTTTTTTAATTTTTAAAAACATATGTGAATTGCAATTCATTAGTTTATTTTAATATATATAGTAATATCACTAAGTGAACATTTGCAGTTTTTTCTCTGAAAAATATCTCCTCCTAGGATTGCGGGGAGTTAACACGTAAATACACTTCTTAGCGTGAAAGTGCTAGCGGTTTCCTCGGATGAAACATTCATCATGTAGCCTAATGGTCAGTGCCTGTCGCGGGCAGGCGGCGCGCGCCTCACCCAGCCGTTCATCTTTTCTTCGGTTGATAGATAAATGGGCACCATTAATTAAAAGTAAATAAATCCTTCTAATGAGGTGGCATGTTGCGGAAGGCTCGAACGCGGGTCGATCATGAACTTTTGTTAACCCCTCGCCCCTTAAAAAAAAAAAAAAAACGTCGGAATGTATTTTTTACATTTATTTCAGCTAAAAAAAAAAAGCTTCGGTTTGAAGGAATATAAAGTTCGGTTGAAATTAGGTTTAATTTTTGTTGCTAACTTAAATTGCAGCGTTTGAAACAATTGTTTCTCCGTGTTATATCTTGTCTGACACATCGTTTATGCGCAAAACCTCGCTGCACTCGTTCTTAAAAGACTTTGGCAAAGTAAATGAAACCAAGTTTAGATTGGTTTAAGTTAGCTGCGTAGAAAGGAAAGAAAAAGCACTCGAATTTCTTTTATCGTTATTTGTCGTGAAATAATGCCGAGTACTTGAACGCTGTAAAAAGAATTGAACGCAACTTAATTGATAGGAAACTTCATTCCAAAGTATTTGTGACGAATAATTATTGTTCATTAATTTCGACCCCTCGCTGTAATAAAGTTTAGGTTAATAATGAAATTCCATAATCATTCGTTTCGATGTTTTTGTCGACATTTTGAAGAGGAGTATTCTTTATTTCATGTGTCATAGGCCATGACACTTTTTCCATCTTTAAAAGTGAATCTTTCTCGCTACGTTTTAGTGATCGAAAATATATATCAAAAGTTGGATTCTATTAAATTCGAGAGAATGTTACGATATCAGTTTCATCTCCTAAAGGAAACGGTTTTTAAAAGTTGAAGTAAATAAATATTTGGAAATACATTCCGACATTATATAAATAATAATGACCTCCGCCTCCAAGACCGGTTATATACCGACCCCCTCTTACCCTGTTTGGGTTTAACTGATTGTCGCAACCATAAATGTCCAGGGTGCCACTTTATACTTGTATCAGCGACCTAAAATACTTTGCAAATGTGTTTGAGAACGCGCAAAATTCAAATGACTATGTTCTCCAAAAGCCTTATTCAAGTGAACTATTTATTGCCTTTCATGTCTCGTAAGCAGATGCAAATAGATTGTCAGCCTTCTTCAATACTGAGAAAATTTTGGGAAAAATTAACAGGGAAGCGACTTGTTCTTAAACAATTATTCACGTTAGTTTCCATAAAATTTTTTGTTTCAATATGTAAATTGAAATTATTTATGTACTACTATTAAATACAAGCTCAGATTTGCAAATTTCTCACATCACTCCCTACATTCGTGTTCATTCAATGAAGAAAATTGGGACGAAAAACGTTAAACGATATTAAGTTTGAAATTTCCTTTACTGCTGGTTAGTATTTCAATCTACCAGTTCAGTTTGGCCCTCTTTATATACCTTATCTGGATGTACGACTCTTAAAATAGTTTTTAATGATGTTCTTACAAGCACGTCGTGCTTCTTGGTAATTCTTTGACTTTGTAACAGTTAATACTCATCCCTTGTGATAATTTTTAAAGTTTATAAAGAAAATGATAAAAGTTATTACTTACCAAGTAAAAAACTGGTTTGTAAATGCTATTTTAACTTAACGCTTAAGGAAGAGAGTTTTCGTTACTCGTAAACGATGTGACTCCGAAGGTAAAAACTAGTGAAATTTGAGTTGTACTTACGAAAGCTGAAATAAAACCGCGAAGAGTACTTAAGATTTTTCGAAAAAACCTTATTTACTCAATTTAACCACTTCACTCTTCCCTTGAAAGGTAACGTACATCAAAATTTAAATGGTTGTCTTATTTCACTTGATTGAATAATTTTTTTTGTATTTGAATCGTGTATTTCCCGCTTTGAATTCATATCTGCCACCCTTTGTCCGATAAGTGTGGGTTTGAAGATAATATAATAAGGTTGTTTTTGTTTTTTTAAGAAATCTTTTCCTTCTTGGAAATTTAGGTTCTCAAGAGAGTGATGAACTGGTCGATATAGATAGGTTTTGTACGACAGGGATTGTATTCAAAATGCTCACATTTACTTATCCATTTGTAATATTATATTGTAGCTCTTTAGTATAACGTTTGTCCGTGTTACTCTTATTTTGTGATTCAAAATAGGGTAAATATTATTTTTACCTCATTAAAGTTAATTTTTTTTGTGATTAATGTATAAAGAAATCAAGATTTTTGTATGACTTAACTAGTTTATACAATATGCAAATTAAGTTATTTTGTATTTACCCTTTTTTTCTGGGGATTCTTTCCTCTTCGAGGGTAGGAGGGTCATAGTATAAAAGTTATAATTTCTCCATTCAATTTAGTAATGAATTCGCATAAATTCAAAGGTGGATTTTGTTGGCGACCTGAAGTTGTTAGCCATCGACAGACTGTAGGGGGCCAGTAGTCAACCCGTAGCTCACTTATGACAACCGCTTAAAATCTAAAAGAACCCTTGTCATCCCAAAGCGATACGATGATTAGGCTGATTACTGCAGCACTGTTCATGTATATTAGGCTGTGGTATATACAAGGGGCGGTCAGAAAATAAGTTTACACGGCGTATTATTTTCTAACTAAAGGACCTACATTTGAGTATGTTTGTATCATCTGAATTCGTTAATCAATGTTGGCAACACCACGTTGATTCGGCTGCCACCTACCGTACATTGGTTATACGAGTAAATTGAACATGGCGGCTCGACTGAAACAGTGCCCTGCCCTACGGAGCAGTCCAGGGCGCTTACGTTTAATGGCGGCTCGTAAACGTTCCAGTGTTAAACAATATGCGGCTGCATTGATTGTTGTGCCTTTTTGCATGAAGTCTGCGAGCAAAACGCCTTTGTGGTCCCAAATACGGTAACCAACACTTTGTCAGCGGACCTCACAATCTTGAACTACTTTGGTCGCGGGGACCCAAGGTGTTTTGTTTCCGGAGTACGGTGATGAACCAATGTCTCGTCTCCCGTGATAATGCGCTCGAGAAATTCTTGACCACTGACAGACTCGGAATATCGTTGCAGAAATGACGGCACTGTTCCAGTGGAGTCGCCATGTTCAACTGACTCGTATAACCAATGTACGGTAAATGGCAGCCGAATCGATATGGTGTTGGCAACAATGATTAACGAATTCACCTGATACAAACAATCAATGTAGGTCCTTCAGTTACGAAATTATACGACCTGTAAACTTTTCTGACCGGCCCTCGTATATCCATCTCAAATATAAACTTAGTGAAAAATTGTCATTTACGGTTAGATCCAAAATCTGGTCTCCAGGTAATATTCCTGGACGCTGGTACTGTCTCTTCTTTTTGTTGAAAGTGATACAGTTCAGTTATTATAGAAAGCTCTCCCTAGGGTGAGTATTTGGTAGTCGAGATACGGACATGGTTACATTCGTGGAAGTTTAGGCTGCTTAAAACGAGACCACCACAAAATACGCAGCTTTTATCGCTAAACTCGGGCCTAACAGTAAAGCCTGCTTCAAGTGACTACCCTAAGGTAAGACTGAATAGGGCCGCAGAGTACACCCGCAACTACCAAATTAAAATTTAGGTTAAGGTTGCTCCATGAATGCTGTCGACTAGGCTGTAGGTTTCCGCTTTAATCACCACTCCTTCGATGCACCCATATGTTAAAGCAACCAGTATAATATATCACATATTTTGGGCGGGGTGATAAGAAAAATAACATTCCGTTCAATACTACTAGTGGGCGGACGGACTTCACTTGCCAAAACAAGCACTGGTAAAGTTTGACAATAGCTGCAATGGCAAGACAACCAAAAGTTTGAGGCCCATAATGTGATAAAAAATAAAAAATTATACACACACAACCTTACGAAGGTTTCGCGCGATAATTTCTCATTTCGCGAAGGTCAAGCTCGTCGTCCCCTCCTCTCGAGTTGGCCTGGTGAAGTAGTGAGTTGGATTCTTGTGCTCTCCACCTCACATAGCCAGGTACGCCCGGCTCATCGGGGATTGTTCTGAGCGAGGCGTCTAGTCTTCTTTTGAGGATGTCCACTGCAACTCCCTTCGTGTTTCTTAGGTCTTTGGGCAAGTGATTAAACAGTTTTGGCCCTCTCACTACAAAACTATTTTCTTCCAGGGTTAAGGATGTTCCCTGTCTCGCCTTCAATTTGGGAATACGACACAGTCCACCCTTTCTACCTTCCACCGCTGTTTGGGGAGTTATAGGGTACAGAGTAAGATTAGGGACTAGTTTCTCCATTATTTTCCAAGTGTAAATAATGGTGTGTATCTCTCTCTTCTTTCCAGTGAATATAGGTCTAGTTCGCGTAACCTTTCCCAGTAATTTAGTTCTTTGCACCACTGATCTTGGCTGTGAAGCTTCTCTGGATCCCTTCCAGCTGTCTAATGTCTTCTTTTTTATATGGGGATGTTAGGACCGAGCAGTACTCCAATTTGGGTATGATCAGGGTTTTCAGTAGAGGAATCATTACATTCCTATCCCTTCGTTTAAAGGTTCTCAATATCTGTCCCGTTATTCTCTTTTCTCTGTTTACTGCTATCTTATTTTGTGTTTCAAATTTCGCATCCTCTTTCATTACAACCCCTAAATCTTTTTCTTTGTAATTTCTCTGAATTTCCTGTCCATTTAGGGTATAATATTCCATGGATTTAAGGTCCTCTCTTTTTTTCCGTACCGTAATAGCTGAAATTTCTCGGTGTTAAACTTCATATTGTTGTCTTCCGTCCACTTGTAGATTCTGTTTATGTCGGTTTGTAGAGATCCTATGTCTTCTGGGTTTCTTATTTTTCTACTGATCTTTGTGTCATTCGCAAAGGATGTTACTGTGCTGTCTCTGGTAACGTCCTCATCTATGTCAGTTAGCATGATTATGAATAGTAGTGGAGCTAATACTGTTCCGTGTGGTAACGAGCTGAGGACCTCTGATTCTGATGAAAATACTCCTTGTACTGTAACGACTTGCCGCCGCTCACTAAGGAAATTATATATCCATTTCCCTACTTTTCCTGTTATTCCCATATATTTCAGTTTATGTATTATGATTCCGTGGTCACACTTGTCGAACGCTTTAGCAAAGTCTGTGTATAGTACATCATAGTTTTCATTACTTTCAAGTGCATCAATAATGTTGTAGTGTTCCATTAGTTGTGATAGGCATGATCTGCCTGACCGAAACCCGTGTTGGTTATCATAACATTTTTTCTGAGTTTCCAAAAAGTCATAGATTTTCTGTAACTATTCTTTCAAATATTTTAGTGAGATGAGATGTAAGCGACACTGGCCTTTAGTTTTTGGCCTCGGATCGATCTCCTCCTCTATATATTGGGACTATGTTTGCGCTCTTCAGGATGCCCGGTATTTCTCCCCTGTCTAGTGATCGTTTCCATATCCAGTACAGGGGCTCAGCGATTGCATTCTTGCAGTTTTTGATCAGTGTGGCATTCCATTTATCCGGTCCTGCCGCTGTGTGTGTTTTTAGTTTCCCTATGGCTAGGCTGACCATACGTACCGTTTTGTATGGGTTCTGTCACTGAAGAATAATTGTAAGCTCAATATGTTTATGTACTTACTTTTTCATGAATACAGAATATTACATAACCCCCGTCCCTTTTTTGCCAACCCAGTGTCCCGTTTTTGTCTCAAGGAAATATGGTCAGCCTACCTCTGGCTTGTTATATATCATCCGTCGTAAAGTCGAAATCCGTTATACTTTCCCCTTGTGGTTCTTCAAAGAACGCGTTTCTATCGCATATCAATTTGTCAGTTTTTGGGATACTGAATGATGATTCGTACTGAGCTCTTAATATTTCAGATAAAGCACTGTTCTCATTTTTTAAAGGTCCGATAGTCGCATGGTTTTTCGACTTTCTTTTTTCGAAATTATAGAAGTACTTTGAGTTAGCTTTTATCGCTTCTATAGCGTCGTCGTCGTCTTTTTCTGTATGCTTCTCGATTAGTTCCTGTATGACGACATCGATACTTTGCAGTTTATCATTTAATATTTTTCTGATGTTATCATCTTTACAATTACCTAATTTTGCAGTCACTCTTTTTCTCTTTCGAAACAATGTCCTCTTTTGTCTCTCGAACCTGCTTCTCTTTCCTCTTTGTTGTATCTTTGGGACATGTTCTTCCACAATTTCTAACGTCTTCTCCTCTAAAGTCATTAGCATCTCCTCCGTTGTCTTGGCCTCGAAAATGGTTTTCCAATCTATTACTTCCATGTTGGATGTCACATCTTCCCAGTTTATAGCTTTGGAGTGAAAATTAAAAATTTCGAATTTGCTTCTTTCTGTTGTGCGTTCTTTCTTTTCCTGTTGCCTTTATATTAGTTGTTATTTCAATGATGTTGTGGTCCGATATCATAGTTGGGGATATTTCTACATAATCAATTAGATTAGTTATTTGTGAATACCAAATCTAGACAGTTCTTTTTTCTTGTGTTTTCTGTTATTTCTTGTTTTAACATAAATTCATCAGCTAGAGCTAGTAGCATTTTTACCTGCTCCTGGTCTTCTCGTGTGCCCCCCTTGTCCTGGTGTATACATATATTTTTTTCTATCCTTTTATATTTCATGAATGGGAAGTTAAAATCACCACAGAGAAAAATATTTTGGGGTTGGAGTGTGATCTTTTACCCAGTTTCTCACCTCTGTAATGAAATCTGAAAATTTTGAGGTTGGCGTGTTTGGGGGTCTGTACATTACAATTAGTACCATATTTAATTTTTCAATTTTTGCTGCTACACATTCTACGTAGCTGTTTGAGGTATCAGGTCATCCCATAAGTAATGTCGTGAAGGACAAAAAAAAACTCAACTGAAACTTTTTAATGTAGTATATATTTTCCATCGGAATCAATGACACTCTGCCAACGTCTTACAAGCTTTTCAATGCCATGTTTATAAAATTCAGGCGGTTTTGAGGCAAAAAACGTACAAAGACTGGTGTGCAGGTCATCTAAAGAAGTATACTGTTTCTCGTCAATATAGTTTTGCACACTCCTGAAGAGATGATAATCTGAAGGCGTAAGGTATGGAGGATGTGGAAGTTTTTCCCACCCAAGCTCCTCAATTTTTGCAGAAGTGATCCGAGCGGTATGAAGACGTGCGTTGTCGTGGTGGAACACGATTCCTTCCCAATTAAACAAAGAAGGTCTCTTTTCTTTTAGTGCAGTGTTCAATCGATCCAGTTGTTGACAGTAGACTTGAGCGGTGATTGTTTGGTTGTGTGGTAAGGTTTCAAAGTGTATTACACCATCTTTATCCCACCAAACACTAAGCAACACCTTCCGAGGGTGAAGATTTGGTTTTGGCTGTGGTGTCGCTGGTTCTCCGGTACAAACCCACTGTCGACGGCGCTTAACATTCTGGTACAGTATCCACTTTTCATCACCAGTCACTAAACGGTGCAAAAACGGATCTTGGAGTTCACGGGAATGAAGAGCTGTGCTAATGTTTACCCGCACCCTCAGATTGTCGACCGACAATTCATGTGGCACCCATTTTCCTAACTTAGGCACTTTCCCGAGTTCTTGCAAATGTCGATGGATGGTGGACGGGGATGAATTGAGTTTCTGGGCCAATTCTTCGATAGTTGGTGAACAGTCTTCTTCAAGTGCGGCTAACAGCAGATCATCATCAAACTCAGCAGGGCGTCCAGAGCGTGCTGAATTTGTCAAACAGCAGTCACCATTCCTAAACTTTTGAAACCATCTTTGATATTTCTTCACATGCAGAATATCGTTGCCATAAACGTCCCGAATGTTTCGCGTTGCTTCAGTAGCACTATTCCCTTTTTTGAACTCGTAAAGCATTATATGCCTGATATGCTATTCTGATACCGCCATGTTTATAAGGGGTTCACATAAAGCAAAACACACGTCTTCACTGGTCAAGGTCTGTAAAGTATGTAGCGAAACACGATAGATCTCCTCTAAGATATAACCTTCGGAAAATTTATTCTTAAACCGAGTAGGACTAGTCTAAACTTAACCTATCGTAAAAAACGGCATTATTTATGGGATGACCTGATACTTATAGCCATTTCTGCTGTGTGCCTTTCGCGTGTGTAAATAGCACATCCTCCTTTACGTCTCACTATTCTGTCGGCTCGGAGGATGTTATAGTCGTCAATTTATATTTCTTTTTTGTCAATACAGGACTCACAATTTTCACAGTTCGCCTGGCAGTCCTTTAGATGAGTTTCCGTGAGGCATGCAAAGCTGCTCCGGCTTCTTGCACGAGTCCTTTCAGGTATACAACTTTGTTCGTGGAATGGTTTGATTTAAGGACCTGTATGTTCGCTAGTATTATTTTTATTTTTTTTCTCTCTCGTTTTAGCATACAGGGGTTTCCGATTTGTTTTCCAATGGGGGTGCCGGTTTCGTTGCCTTGTGGTCCTCCGAGAATTTACCTTTTTATTTTGTCGGTACCTGTTGTCCCGATAACGCATGAAGTGCCTTTGTTCGTACCTTCTGCCCTGCTCTCGGATTCCTATATTTGTCAGCTGATTTTGTAATTGTTGGATAGTATTTAGCAGCTGAAATGGGTTGGCTGCGTCTAAAAAATTGGCACTCTTCTTTGATGTTCGTTTTTTCTGTTCTCTCGTTGCGTTCCTTTGAGGGTGGTGGTGGTGGTATCGGCATTTTTTTCTGTATTTGCAACTCCCATATCTTGCATAAGTGTTGCACACCGTAAGATGGTGGAACATACATTTCTTATCAAATTTGCAATATCCACTTGTGTAATGCGTTTTGCATAATGTGGGATGTGCAAAAATGCATTGCCCATCCCGATATCTGCAGTTCCCTTTCGCGTAGTATTTACATACGATGTTTTCTGCGCTTCTACTTCTTTTCCTATTATTTTCAAAGTTCATAATTTTGGCATCATCATTATTTTTCTTTGGCTGTTTATATTCTACGTTTTTAGTTATCTTTTTATAATTTCGCTCGTTGGACCGTTTAACTACTTCGCAACTTTTACTTATTTCTTTCCTTTCATCTGTCTTCCTTCCATATTATATTGGTTATATTGTTATTCGTTATTATGCCGTTATGCGTTATTTCTTCCTCTCTCATCCACCCGGTTTTTCGTTGGAACCATTTCGGACCCATGTGTCTCCATTATTTCATTCTTTTTTGTAACTTTCGAGTCCGCTATCTCCATTTCTTTAAAGACCGCGAAAGAATTTACGGTCTGTGTACATGCGCCACACAGAAACTTGATCCCATGTTTCGCGTTCGAGACTAGAGTTATTTCCCTATCATTCCAATTCGTGCAGATAAAGTCACTCAGTCGTTGACAGAAATCACATCTAATCGCAAGTTTTCCGTTGTTACCAGATTGCACAAATTACAGATTAAGTGAGAATTTGGACCCATTGCCATGCTATTTCTTAATTAGCATAAAAAGAAATACCCGCACAAATTCTTTTATTTATTTATTTTTTATTTCTATTTCTTTCCTTTCGATGGTCGAGGGTATTTCGAGGGTTTTCTGACCTTTGCGTTTTATGACCTTTTTCCTGCCTTGTTTCAAACTTTCTCGAATGCCAACCGTATTTCGTTTTGAATATATACGTTAAAACTGGTGATAAATGATGTAAACTGTATTGCACTTTCTTAATTTTAATGAATTTCACTTTGTAATTTATATGCATAGATTCACTGATACTTTATACACTTTCGGGCGCAAACAGAATAAACCGCCGAGTAGATTATTCCCTTCTAATTTGGGTGTTAAATAGAGAGAGCAAAACAGCACGTCCATTCACCACAGGGTACAAGCAAAACACACACACACACACACACACATATATATATATATCCCCGCAAGGGGGTTCTAAGCTCGTGCTCTTGAGTGTTCTTTGTGCTCGTTTGTACATGCTTGTTCCTGGAGGTTTCACGTGCGCGCTCCCGGTCCTAGCACCCAAGGATGATGGGGCTCGACCCTGCAGTCCTCGTCATCCTTGGCCTTAAAAAAAAAAAAAAAAAAGGCCTTTCGTGTATTCAGAACTACACCTCGTCAGGGAATGACGAGGTGTAGCTCTGAATACACGAAAGGCCTTGGAATCGTTCTTCTTTTTCCTTATGGGTTTGCAGCATTCATTCATTTCACGTGTTTAATTGTGAAATTCATCATATATATATATACTCTTTTTTTTTTTAAAGCAAATTTTCATATCTATTTTCACTTCACTAATGATATAAACCTAGTTAGGCTAAAGAATAAACTACAGGAAGATCGAGTACATAAAGTGAGTTATCTCGTCTGACTAAATAATATCTTGGGAGAAATTTTGCTGTTTGAGTGTGCTTGGGTATAATCTAGGCCTTCTAGGGTAAAGGCATGGTCCAATATAATGCAACAAATCTCCTCAAAAGGTAAAGGCATGGTCCAATATAATGCAACAAGTCTCCTCAAAAGCCGTTTTCATTCATAAAAATGCATACTAAAATTAGTTCGCAGCTCCCATATGTAAATATTTCAAATTATGAAATAATCTCATTTATGAAGTTCCATAAATGAGGTGTTCGCGCGCAGAAAGCAAGAAAAAGAAATATCGAGGTGACATGACCGCGCTATATAATGAGAACATATATTTCAAGAGCCTCATAACTCAGTTGGGAAAGCACGATGTTAAAGTTTGTCGCAGAAGAAATTTTTCACCCAAGGTTCCTCAATTTAGGGGGGTTCGAAAGTTTGTACGTATTCTTATTCTACACACTGCTCGGAGTTTCCTTTGGGCCCCTAAACAACATACTGTAATTACACCGCTATGCCCCCCTTTTTTTAAATTGAAATGAAATTGAAACCAATTCTTTGAATAAAAAAACCTGATAAATGACAAAGATTAAAGTAAATAATAATATAAATAAAGTTAGTTATTTATATATATATATATTTATATATATATATATATATATAATATAATATATATATATATATATAAAAGAAATCTTTCTCCGTATATTACTTAAAGAATCAATTGAAGCATATTAAAACCAAAATATTCACCTTAAGAAATTTAAAATCGTAAATTACTGACACCACTGGCCTTTCCATTACAGCATGTTCTACTCCCTGGCTGTGACAGGGAAAAGGAATAAGCTGAAGTGGTTCATTTCGAACTTCAAGAAGATCATCATTTGTCAAATTCTGTAAAATAGGTGGAGGGGTAATGGTTTCGTTGTCCCAGTCGATCATGTTAGGATAATCGTCTGCTTCAAAGTTCAGTGTTTTTGGCAGCTCAAAATTTCTCGCATTGGTGCTCCTAGCTCTTGCTCGAATGATGTGCTGAAGAGCCAGCTCTCTGACCTCTCTTCTTGTGTCTGTTATCATTGAGAGTAAGATATTCTCTGGGTGGGCAAAATAGGCGTTATTTCTGAGGACACGCTCCATAATCATCCGATGCTTTTTATCTAAGCCTTTGAGCAAGTGCATGATATACCAAAAATTAGATGCTCCCTCATTTGCCTTTGGACAAGACTTTATCCAAAACCAGCCTGGAGCGTAAACCAGCATTATAATTTTTACTAGGTCTTAGATGTTTTGTCTGGATTCCGTATAGAGACATATAAGCGCAGGATCCTGTTTGCTCGTGTTAGCCATCTTGCATGATGGAGGGCACCTGGTGATCTGGTGGCTAACGCTTGAGAGATGCGTCCAGATTGTATGCTAATGCACATTTCATACATATATTTTTGGTCACTGCTGAAACTTTTAACAATATCGGCCGAAACTTCTTTAATGTTGCGCTCTACAGGGGATATAATCAACTATATCCAGTTTAGTCAAATCCTCTCGGAGTTTATTTCCAAGAGAACCTTTGAAGGTGTTTGGTCCCGAAGTTTTTCCATCAACTGCTTCAAATACGTGCCTGAAGGGCAGTTCGTTTGCATGCAAAAGGCAAATCAGCCATTGTACCGGCCTGTCCAGATATAATTCAATCAATTTTAGCACTCCGCCAATCCTGCCAGTGTTCACTGGGGTGCCATCGCATAGCAAAGCTTTGAGGGATTCTTTGCTATTAGAATCAACTATAAAAGTTATTATTTCATCTGCGATACAACAAGCAGTTCCGTTATCTGGAGCTATATGATCCATGTAAACATCACCAGGTTCTTTGACTATTACATAATGTTCTTCGTACTCCATTCCCTTCTCTGTCTTAGTTTGATCTTTTCTACCATCAAATCCGATGCCTTCAATCTGTGTTTTCTGAGATTTCACTTTGATTATGTTCTTTTTACCCACACGTATTCTCTCTCTTTCCACTTTTTTCCTATCCAACATATTGGTTTCGTCTAATATTCCTATAATCTTCAAAGCTGCATTTACTATAGCTGCAGTAGCTCTGTAGCTTACACGGTATCTATCTGCTGTTATTGTTAAGTTATAAATAATTCTGTTCTGATGGTTTTCTCTCAGCTCAAAATCCGGAACAAAGTCAATATCGTCGCTGTCATCATCAATTTCCATGCTCTCATCTTCCATAATATGTAAAGGGTCCAGTTTGCTGGTTGAGGCGACATTCATATCTAGGCTTATCTTGGCTCTTCTTTCTAATCCTTTAACTCTATCGTGAGTCCTTTTTCTTGCGGAAGTCGTTACTCTGTCGATTGGTCCTAGTTGTTTTTTTTCTTTGTTTCTGCCCCACAAAAGACTCCCACTCAATCATTGGAACTCTAATATCACATCTGCAATCCGTTCGACTGATTTTTTTATCGTAACAAGTACAAGTGCAAATATCAAACATTTCATCGAATGTCTCCACCTTCTGCTGAAAACTGTTGTTTCTTTGTTTTAATGGTACTTTATTTAGCTTTGCTGCAGATTCTATCAATCGTTCAACTTTTATAGTTATTCCTTCAAATCCTATATGTGGAAGGGAAAACTTCTCCCAAATGGCTTCTACATCTTTAGTGACAAGTCTGTAACATTCTTTTGCTGTTCTAGAACCTTTCGAAATCAGTTCTTCTCGTTTTCTTACCAATAAATAATGCCTAAATACGTCAGCCTTTGAAGGAGTCATTGAAGGTGGAAATTCTGCAGGGTGACCAAATGTTGAATTGTGCGTTTTGCTTCTTGTCGCCATAATTTCACTTATTTAGGCCTAGTAGCATTAATAACAAGAAACTAATTGTTAAATTCTAGCAATTGAATCATTCAATCTGAATTTAATATAACTCATTCGGAATTAAATCATAACTCATTCAATCATAAACAATCTGAAACTAAACAAAAAAGCGTGATAATAATTTATATGATTCACCTAATCTATCTAAATTAATCTATGTAATCTATTCAATCTATCTAAATAATCTACCCAAATTAATCTAATCTACTTAATAAGACTTAATATAATGCATGATTGTCACATTTGGGGTTTATATCTGTGGAGAGAGTAAAATGGGGGGGGGGTCGCATATACTCTTTTTTTTTTTTACAAGATGTTGAGATCATCATTTCCAACTACGTGCATACTGTGGAATTGGAGAAACTCAATTTTTGATGTTTCGACCCCCCTAAATTATTAAATCCTCATGGCACAAATATAAAACAGGACCTTCATAATAGGATCATTGAACTGATTCCTATCTAAGAGATTTCTTTCATACTTTTCTGTGTTCGCATAATAATCACTCGCCCAACTTAAAATATGAAAGGGATAAATAAAAATACGAATATTCTTTTAAGTTTATAACTCTTCTTTCATCTTCATCCATCTTTCCAACAATGACGAGGGAATGCAAAGGTGGTCCCAAGTCTGAATGGTGTAAATCCCTTAATAATAAACAGGGTATATCCTCTGTCGCAGTCCCTACCCTGGTCAAAGAAACTGTTTTCGTGTTTTCATCGATATTAATTTTACTATTCTCTTCTAATCTTTTGTCTTTGCTTTCGAGCAACTGGTTGGCGCCCACGGATGAACTCATATATCTCGGTTTCTCATAGACTTTCCGACCCCTCGCTAGGTTTTCGAAAGATTGTTCTTTGACTTGGATGTCCAACAGACACAGCGTGTGCCAACCCATTTCGCTATTCGCCGAAATCTTATCGTAAAAACTGTCCGGTCTGTAATTTTCCGTCCAAAAGGGAATAGAAATCGTGCCTCCGAATTTTCGCGGCTTCAAGCCCGTCAGACCGAGAGCGTTGATGATCGAGGCGTTGTTGGCAATGATGACTTCATTCGCATTTTCCAAAGATCTCAAAATGATATCTGTATGCGTCGTCGCGCCAAGAGGATCACCCACGACTAAAAACGAAACGTCGTCGCCGTCTTTCAAGTGATCTAAAATCTGATCCGAATTCTGTTCGACCATTTCACGATCGGCGACGGTGATTTCTTTATGGAAGAACTTCTCCAATTCGTCTTTTCCCCCGAGCATGAGTGAAGTGTAGCCTTCGAGAAACACCCTCCGACTTTTTTCGATCAGTTTTCGCCCTCGAACGGTAATGTCTCCCGGGTTACCGAGACCCAAACCGATCACATGGAAATTTCCCCTCCGTTCACTCACCTTCCTCGCGCCATCGTAGTAACTTTTCATTTCTCTCAAGTATTCTTCTTCTACGCAATCGAAATCGGCACAAACAGCGACGGCTTCTATATTTTTGGAATTAATATCTCCCACCACTGTAACGACAATCATTAAGAATGTGGTCAACTAACGAAATTAATGAATAATTTTAGCTTTTACTTTCCATACTGTAAAATTCAGACAGACATTCATTACTGTACGTACTGACGCATTGAAGAAGTAAATTTACTTCAAAATGGTGAGTGAATAAAATTATTTTGAAATGTTGATCCAAGGAACATAAAAATTGTTACACAATTATTATAAATTACAAATTAATAAAAACTTACAGCAAGCAGTGCCGTAATCGAAGTACCGCATTTTGTCATTTTTATACAGCAATACAACTTTTGAATTTGGACACAACCTTTTTTCTTTACAGTCTAAATTAGATATTCCTGTTATCAGTTCAGTAGGCAAATTTGTATTTACCTCTTTACCTGCAATGATGTTAGTAATTAATAAGTACAGTAAATATTGGTGAAAAAATAAGAACCTAATTTAGTGATAAAAGGTTACCCTTGTTGATATAAATACTCCTAAACAATACCTATAACTTATTTTGAGTACCCAATTTTAACTTAATGATAAACCCATTTGACAGCAAATTCTTCCCACCTTAACCTCATTCGTACGCCGGCTTTACCCTATTTTTGCATTCACCTACAGTCCTACACTTTACTCTTTAAACTTTAACCATGTTTAATAATTTCCCAAGCTTTTTTGTTTATTTGGCTATCTCACATTCTGATGGGAAAATGGAACAGCCCAACATACTAATGGTTTCTCGTGGAGCTGGTGTAATAACCCTTTTTACTGATAACGTAACATTAGTCCGTTACTAAACTTAAATTCTTTGTCAAACACAAGAGCAAAACTCTTCCAGAGTCGTTAAAACCTGAGAAACTGCTTTGATATTTGTAAACATGAAAAGTGAAAACAGCCGATCTGACATAGCATGACTAAACCAGGGCTTCATTGTCACACAATTTGAACAACCATGTTAAATATTTAGACTGGTTAATTTATTTGATCAAATCGTCTTAATTACAGTAATTTCCTGTTAAGCTTATTAGCTACATGAACATTTTTCAAACAGAATCCACGTTCCATAACAAATCCAACTTTAACTCAATACATGAGCTTTAAATACTATAGCAAAACTTTCAAGTCCCCAGTTCTCGAAACTTGTATTAAATGAAGTAATTAATTGTACTTTGTCTAATGCTAACAGAAAAGAAAAACTTACGAAAAATAATCAATGTATTGAGGTTTCTCTCTAAATTTGAATTTATTATTTTGAAATAACTCTCCAGTTCATCTTTACTAGTGTCATCCACAAAGACAGTCTCGCCAAACTTATATAGCTGGATTCCAGTATTTCCCATTGCATTCATGTATGACATATTATGAACAACCTGAAATAAAGTATTAATACTCTTATTTCAATTCCAAATAAGACTCGATATAAACTAACTACTTTTTAAACAATGTTTCTTCAATAATTTTGCAACTGTTTCTATATTCTTAAATTCCACATCTTTTAGCATATGAAAACCTACTGTTTCAAAATTACACAGCTATTTTATATGAATACATTACATTATACAGGTAAAACAACTAAAATGTAACTGATTTTATACATATTCTGAAGTATGAAAATACAAGAACTGTAACTGCAACTGTTTTTTTTCAGTGACAGAGAAGCATAGTAAGGTTTGGAATGTAGTTCCACTTTCAATACCTAATTTCTCATTGACTTAAATATTCTAATATTAAAATAAATTAAGTCTTTGGTACACTCAAAATAAAACCTTCTAAATTTAAGACTTATAACTTCTTTTTGTTGGTGCATTCTATGGAAAGTTTTTTCCTTCTTTTGGATAACAAAGATTCCTATCAGATGATATAATAACTACTTTAAATAGAAGATATTGTCTTCAAAACTTCTTTTTGGAGTGATTTGAGACAAAATATATTTCTATGTATAGAAGGTTGTGTATCTATCTAGCCTTCACAATTTCTTGGTGTGAAAAAAATCCTTCAAAAGTATGTACATAGTATAGATTTGACAATATAGTGTAGCATTTTGTTTTATCTTTTATTTTACTTTGCTCTAATCATTAGAGCAAAGTCCAGTCATTCATTAGAGTCTAATGAATGACTGGACACATGAGATAACTACTGTACGCATGGAAAGCGCTCTAAAGCTTTTCTTTTTGCCATGTTTTTTCTTACCCTGCTATAACTCATCTTTTGCAACTTTTCTACAACATTGGCTAGCAGTAGTAGTCTCGCATATTCTCTATGTATTATTACTACTACTATTTTCATTTGAAAAGCTTACACACTACTATGTGTAAGTATGACATAAGAGGTTTTTAGTTCTGTTATTTTCAGTCTTCATTATTTTACTTATTTTCTTTCCTTCCTGGTCTAACCCAGGATGGATCTTTGGGTTTTTGTTACCCTGCAGCTTCTGTAACTAATCCTATGTAATATTAATTTTATGTAGTTACCTATATATATATATTTTTTTTTTTTTTTTAGTTCAGGAAGAACTGATTCGCCTCTATTTAAAGGGCATATCTCAGCGGAAAAACAAAGAAAAAGTGAGAGGAAAGACAGAGGAAAAAGAAAGGGTGGAGGGGACAGTCGAAGTGGAAAAAGACCAAGGATGACAAGGACTGCAGGGTCGAGCCCCATCATCCTTGGGTGCTAGGGCCGGGAGGGCGCACGTGAAACCTCCAGGAACAAGCACGTACAAACGAGCACAAAGAGCACTCAAGAGCACGAGCTTAGAACCCCCTTGCGGGGATATATATATATATATATATATATATATATATATATATATATATATATATATGTGTGTGTGTGTGTGTAAAAACGTTTGGGGAAAAATATTGGTAAAATTACAAATACCAAATGCAGTTCAGAGACAGTCCATAGGCCCTAATTCCTAAACTAGCTTAACTAACCTAACCTAATTTAACACATTACCAAGCTGTTATGAACTATGTTTCTTAATTGCATCTGCCATCTGGAATTTTGCCAATTTTTTAGGTTACAGATGTTGAGTACTTATAGATCTTCAGTACAAATGTAACTGTTACTAACTTTCAAATTAACATTTAGTTTTTGGCAGTGGAATTTTATTTGTGGATAAAAGTTGTCACAGAAAGGATTGCCAGGCATCAAAAGAGCAATGGCAATTTCTCCTTGGCTCTCCAAAATAATACGAGGTATTTTCTCTTCAAAATCATCTGGAGCTACGCTGATCAGTTCTTGTGACAAATACTCCTCCTATTAAAGAAATATGAAATTAGGAGTATATAGTCATTATAATATATACATTAGCAATATTATACATATGATAAAAATAACCATGAAGGAAAATTAAAACCAAAATAGTGCTCAAGTGCTTTCATATCTAAAGATATCATTAGGAAATGCTTGAGCATTATTTCGCATTTTAATTTTCCTTTTGTAGTTATTTTCATTACAAATATTATTCACGTGTTACTTTCACAAAATAATTTTCATATATAGTGTTACGTTTTTTTGTGAAATTGGTCTTTTTGCAAATTTTCTCATCAATTTGCAAAGAAACCAAAATAATAGTAATTTTACAAAATGACCTTAAATGTTTGATCACTGCAAAAACGCACAAAAATCAGCCACTTTGCAAAATCACCAATAATCTTGTCAGTGTATTTGCAGAATCTCTTGTTCTAATACTGTAGAACCTTCTAGCTCCTAACCTAACCTAACCACAATGACAGTGTTGGTTAGGTTAGGTTAGGAGCTAGAAGGTTGTACAGTATTAGAACAAGAGATTTTGCAAATACACCGACAAGATTATTGGTGATTTTGCAAAATGATCAAACATTTAAGGTCAAAATAGGGACTATTAAATTGAATAAAGTATTCAAGGAGGGGTCTCACATATGAAATGTATAGTTGCTTTATAATATTGGGTGATTTGTATTCAATGTGTGTCTGCATGAGATTGAGTCTAGCATTTGCTTTATTTCTGATTACCATACAGTGATTTGAGGGTTTAAGTTCATTAGTCACAGTGACACCCAAGTCTTTCTCTTTATCATCATTTTTAATCCAAATTCCATTCATATTGTATTCAAATTCTGGATTTTTTGGCCCAATATGCATAACCTTGCACTTATCAACATTAAATTTCATCTCCCACTTATCTGCCCAGGCTATTACTCTGTCTAAGTCTTTTTGTATTGTCATTTCTCCTGCTACTGACTTAACATTATGGCCTAATTTTGTATCATCAGCAAATTTTGAGGTTTTACATGATAGGCCCTTCTCTAGATCATTTATATAGACAACTAAAAGCAGAGGTCCCAGCACAGACCCCTGTGGGACTCCGCTCAATACGGGTCTCCAAGTAGACTTATTTCCATTTAGATGAACTCTGTTTTCTGTTTCTCTTTATTGTTTCTCTTTATTGTCCAAATGCAATAAGACTCCATCATAAAATTCAATCAAATTGGTTAGACAGGACCTTCCATTTCGAAAGCCATGCTGGCTATCATTTATAAAGTTGCACCCTTCAAAGAACTCAGTAACTTTACCTCTAATGATACTTTCGAGTAATTTGCAAATAATGGAGGTGAGGCTGATGGGTCTGTAGTTTTTTGCCAAGTTTCTATTTCCTTTTTTAAAGATTGGAGCCACATTTGCTTTCTTCCAATCCTCTGGAATTTCAGTACATAGCAATGATTTATTAAAAATAATTTCTAATGCCTGTGCTATATTCTTTTTGGCAGCTTTTATGACTATTGGATGCATTTCATCTGGCCCTGGAGATTTTTCCATTTTTAATTTATCTATTGCTTTTAGGATATCTAGTTTTGTTACCCTTAATTCATTTATTTCTCTATCTTGTCCTGGTAGTATAAGATCAGGAATATTATTTAAATTTTCATTTGTGAATACTGATGAGAAGTATTTGTTTAGTTCTTCAGTTATTTCAAGATCATCATCTATAGTTTTATCATCTATATGGAGGGGGCCAATTTTCTTTTTCACTCTACTTTTCAAATTGATGTGACTGAAAAACTTCTTAGGATTGTTTTTTGAATTCTTGGCTAGGCTTTTTTCCAGGTCTCGTTTGCCATCTCTGCTTTCTTGCAAATGCTTCTTTTACTTTTATATATTTTGGAATCTGTGCCATTTTTAGTTCTTTTGAATTTATGAAATGCTTTTGTTTTTTCTCTGATTGCTCTTTTTACATTGCAGTTTATCCAAGGTTGTTGTTTATTTTTTCCAGTTCTGATTTTACACTGTGGGATATGTTTCCTTTGTATGTTCATTATTATACTTTTACATTTTTCCCACATACTAGTTACTGTCTGTTCAGGCTGTAGAATATATGTCCAATTTATTAGACACATATCATTTACTAGTCCATTTATATTTCCTCTTTTAAAATCTGGAACTTCTACTTTATTTTCACTAGGTCTTGAATTACAAACAATATTAAGCCGAAGGATACAATGATCACCTGAACCTAGTGTTTCTGAAACTGAGATATCCTGGAAGGTATCTGGATTATTTGTTAGAATTAAATCTAGAATGGCATCAGCCCTGGTTGGCTCCTTTACTAACTGGGTTAAATCATTCTCAATTATACAGTCTAAGAATCTCTCATTACTTTCTGGTGTTTGTAATATTTCCCAGTCTATATGCCTATAATTAAAATCTCCAACAATAATAATATTGCTTGTCATTGCTTTATTTATTTCATCAATAAGTTTATTTTCTACATACTTATTTTCTTCTCTTCTTTTGGGGATTCCTCCAACTGAGCATCCTTCAGGTGGTCTATAGATACCCACTATCCTGATTTTCCTGGCATTTTTATGCCCAATATCTATCCATACAGATTCAACTATTTCCTCTTTAATGGAGGTAACTTCAACTGGATTCAGATTTGTCTTGGCATAAATTTATACTCCGCCACCCTCTGAATATTTACGTTCATAATAAAAAAGTTCATAGCCATCAATTTCATAAGTAATGGTATTATCTCTCTCACTAAATGAACTATTTGGTATCATACTGAATTTTGTCCAAGTTTCAGTGACAATCATAACATCAGGATTTTCAATACCTATGTATGCCTTGAATTCATTTATTTTATCTCGGATACTTCTTGCATTTACATAGAAATATGACAAAGAACCCTTGGAATATTTTGCTTGTAATTTAGTCTGGTTCGTGTTCTGTGATGGTATATTATTTGCATCTCTTACTTTCTTTGTTGACCTTTTTCTTTTGAGTTTTAATTATATTTTTTATTAGTTTATTGTTATCAAGAGTATTGGTATTTGTACTAATTTGGCCTATTCCTTTGGTTTTTAGTCAATTATATGATACAATCTTTGATAGTAAATCAGTCCCTTTACTATTAAGATGAATTCCATCTCTGTTATAGAACTCTCTTTTTTTGTAACATTTATTCCACAGTTCAATATATGTAATTTCCATGCTCTGACATAGTGTCTTAAGCCTACTATTTATATATAGTGCTTGTGAGTACCACTTATTATTCTCATGTATCCTGGGAATTATACCTGTGATAGATGTTTTAAGGTTAAGTCTCCGTTCCTTTAACTTCGTTAATAGCTGTTTATATGACTCCATGATTTCTCCGGAGTGCTTACCCTTCATATCATTTCCACCACCTACATGTATAACCATATTCTTTGGTACAGTTAGGTCAATACCAGATCCTTTTTCTATAATTTTATTACTAATTCTATTTATCCTTGCACCTGGATAACAGTAAGCTATGCTACCTCTAGGTAATTTAGATCCTAGGCCCCTCACTTGAGAGTCACCTATAACGGATGCTGGTTCAAACACACCTATAGCTTTAGAGTACCATTAAGACTAGATAAGCTACAGCCTATGCTATGCTGTGTATCAAGAGAATTTCTTTGGTAACAGTAGAAGGTTTATCTCCTCTAGGGCTTGCATATCTACAAATGTGGGGTAAAATGTGAATAATAAATTAAATAAGGGCTATTTGAATTTTCTCTTACTTTGTTGGAGTGCAGTACCATATAACCTAGCTGAGCTAATGCTGTTAAGCCTATGGTAACAGTTTCCTAGATGTCACTTACACTAATTCAATACAAAGATTACCTATTTGAATCAGCAAAGTCCCCCTAAAACAGACCTAGAATATTGTTAATTTGTGTGGCAAAACCATACCATATTCCTTGCACTATATATGGTACCATACCCTTTATATGGTTGGATCTTATCATAATCAATACTTAGGTGACAAACAGTTACATTAGGATATATATACGTAGGTTATCATATCTGTATGTAAATCACACTACATAGCTACTAGCTACAGCTGCTGACACTACTTACCTTGTTACTATGAGGCAAAATTCCAGATGCCAGATACAGTTCAGAAATGGATGTCATAACAGCTTGGTAATATATTCAATTAGGTTGTGTTAGCATTTAGGGCTTATGGACTCTCTCTGAACTGCATCTGGCATCTGGAATTTTATCTAACATACTACTACATGCTTATTCTCTATAGTTTATATTTGTGAAATCTATGCTATACAATTTATTTCCCAAATTTCCATGAAAATGAGGGCCTTTAAGAAATATATGAAAAATAAGTTAAGCCAACAAGATATCAAATAAAAACTAAAGAAATATTACTTACCAATTCTTCTTTATGAAATGGGTGATATTTTGAAGCAAGTATATATAATTTAGAACAAGCGCTTATTACAGTTAATCCATGTACTGTTAAATCTTCAATATCCCCAAGACCCAATCCAATCAGATGTAAAACCATGGTGACTGGGCTTAAAAGACACTTACTGGAATTAATTGGCACAATTAAAGGTAGCTAATTATAATTACAATATTTTTTTTTTTCTCACTGTCGATAAACAAGGAATTCATAAAAGCTGATAAAAATAGTAAAGAAAATACAATAATCTCAGGATTAACTCAATCTCATTTTCTTACAAGTTACCTTTGTCAAAATTTAGAGTAAAATTTTAGAACAAGTACAATCACAGCACAGGAATACCTCAAAATTTGTCATTAATTCATTCTGGAATAACACAAAATATGAAATGACAAAATTCAAGGTAGATTATAACATGTTTCAATGAGAAAACATTTTACTGTATTATGTTATTAAACAGATTAATTAATCAAATTCTACTTGTTTTTCAGCAAAATATAATAATATATTGTGTTGGTAAACAGCTGAATTTCATCAATTTCAATCATTTTTTTTTTCACATTTTAAAAAAAAATGACAAATCTGCGAATATGGATGACGGATTGCGAAACTATAGGTAGTAAAAGATTGATGACAAATCTGCGAAATGATGAATTTTGAGGTATTCCTGTACTTAAAGTAAGGTAGATATGAAATAAGTCCATACTAAACCAGAGGCAATTTTTCTTCCATACTTTGTTTTTAGCTAAAACAACTAGGAAAGGGCTGTTCCATATCTGACAGTATAACTGTTAAGGATAAAAGATTACTTGCCAGTAGACCTTTGAAAAGTTTGGCAGAAGTGATATGCATATTTTCCAAAATGCAAAGTTTGATTGAATTTTCTGCAAAATTTTACTATCCAGACACAGTTCAGAGACCATAACAGCTTGGTAATTATAAGGGCATTCCAGGAGAGATCACCCGATGCATGTCACCACTCCGACTCTGATTTTGATGAAAATTGACATATGGGGTTCTTCTGGGTGCTGATTTCACTGGTCAAAACAAAAAAGTTCTATGACCCATAGTTTCTGAGATATGGGACCCCACTTTACCACCTAACTTTAATGGGCAATAACTCCAAAACATCTTACTGTAGACCTATAAAACTATACATTTTTAGAATCAGCATGAAGAGATCTATTAAATGATATCCCATTCAAATGTGTAAAGCAATAATGAAAATCCCCCCCCCCTTTTTTTATTTTTGACCCCCACCACCCCCTAGGCAGTGAAATCCCCAAAAAAAAATTTCATTTATTAAACTTTCATTAATTGTTAAAAGATACAAACAATAAAAAATGTGGGTATCAAGTTGCAAGATATTTTAAAAATTATTGAAAAATATGTACATTGTGAAATTTTGACATTTTTACGCCTGCAGATTAAAATAGAGAACTACAAATGATATATTCACATGGATGAAAATAAACAGCAAAAATACAAATTGAAAACACATATTACATCAAGTTGATTCATAATTACATGAATTTTTTCAACTCATTTTCTGGGAAAACATATTGAATACACATTGTTCCTGGCTTAAAGTGGTGGGCTTAATAAACCTAAAATTTTATCTCTCGATATGTGACATGTATCTCTAATTTGTGGAAAGTAATAGTAAACACTATATCCTGATGGGTGCAAAAAGCTAACCTCAAAGTCATCAAATTCCTCATTATAGGAATGTACAAATCCCAACTATTTCTGATCATTATAAGTAGCTACAAACTATGTACTCTCCTATTTTCGGATTAACTTCAACATTATCTTCACCCAGAAAAGCTTTGCTTATAATCCTCACCTCACCAACTTCATCAGAAGATAATTCAAATGTTTTTATGTTATTTGCATTAATAGGTACAAATCTGGGGAATTTTTGTGTTCCTGTTAGCCACATACTTTTTTCATATCTGCCACTTAAAAATTTTTCCATAGCTTCAATTTTTTCAGAATTTATTAAAAGAAAATTTATGCTGTCACTTATATTGTTTGAACAAAATTCAAACATGTCTTCTGGTGTTAATATTTGATTTGTGAATGTTCTCTGCATACTCGCTCTGGCTACAGATCTTTTCATGTACCCCCAATCCCATCACAAGCGCTCTTACCATGGCTTGTGGCAAAGAAATGCCACTCACATTCCAGCCCAAAATCTTCTTCATGTTTACAAATGTTAACAAAGTTGAAACGATTTTTATATTGTCCTGCACATTCGTCAGTAAAATAATGTAATTTTTTGATATGAAGGTGGGATTTCTAATAATAGGTATGAGTGTATTTAAAAAAGTGTAAACCATTGTAGTGTTATGTTTTGTATTTGGAGATAAAAAACAATAACTTGAATGTTTTGTTTCATTACTTTCTGGTTCCTTATAATATAACACAAAGGGATGCACTGTGCATTGGGTATTTTTCCAATGAAAACCTTGGGCTGCATCCTGTACTACAAATGAGTAGTTTTCTGAAGTCACCAAGAACTACAGCTGTATGGCTATTTGAATTATTATTCAAGTTCTTTAGAAATGCACTCTGATTCTTTGCTATAAAGTGATGACATGTCAATTTGACAATTTTTATGCTTAATGAATTTATAAAATCATCTACAGATTCTGTTTTTTCAACCATATTGCATCAATCTGTAGTAACCCATTGTTTATATTTTATTTCCTCACATTCAGGATCATTAACACTGAAAAAGTGAGCAAAAAATTCTTAATACCTTGTTCTTTTGGACAGAGATTACATATTTGCATCATGCAATTCCTGTTGCTGACATCACACACTGCTTTCTCCATAAGAGTTGTGTATTCCAACCCTTTGACTCCCACAGTTGAGAATTGTATTTTGGCATTCTGGTGGTATGTACATACATACACAGAATGGGTACCAGCAGCTCCAGCTAAAACACAATGTCTGGGGCGAAGGCTGGCAAAACTAGAGAAGCCAATTTGGGGGACGACCTGGATTATTTTTATAGAGACTAAAAGCTTCTTTCAGATTCATTAGCACCAGTCTTTTCTGCACAGATTCTTTATACCCACTTTCATTTCTGATACTCAGGCAGTCTTTTGTACCTGGGCACAAATGACTAATTTCATCTGATCCAAAAAAATTCTGAACAGAATCTTTAGTACCTTTAGTTATTACTTTTCCTTTTGACATGGGTTCAATTTCAGGAATAATGCCAAAGTCTTTGTTTTATATTTCTGCTTTTCTTAACTAAATATTCAGTTGTCTGAAATAGATTTATAGTTTTTGATATGGTAAATGGAGATAATGTCAATATTTTGAGTTTCCTCTCATAACTGTCAGTAGAATGGAAAGCTTCAACCAGTTCATTCATGAGATGAATCATTGACCTGAAACAAATTCATGAATGTATAATAGCTATAAACAAAACATTACATGTGCATATTAAATTTTTTGGATTATAATATTGATTTCAAGTGTAACAAAATGAGCATTCTTTGAGATAGTCAAATTAAACCAAAAATTATTTTGTGACCAAATGAATTCCAAATGATTTAATGGGCCCATTGATCTCCAATCTTTAGGGAGTTGTGCTTCTAGTTTCTACTATCAAAGGTGAATACCTACATTTTGTTTTTATGCTTCAGTTTTAGTTTAGGTATATTCCTACTTAATAATAGCGTATCACTTTAAAATTCATACCTTTGAGTTTCATGATCCAACTTTGTAGCTTTTGATGGGCTTGGGATCTCGATTTCTAAACTTGTTTCTAGCTTTCATTTTAAAGAATGACATGCTTTTTCTATTGTTTGAATAGCTTTTGCTTCTTTTCTTGAGGAACCCAAACCATCTGAAATTTATTAATAAATATTTGACTCCATTTGATATATATGGACAATAATAATTAATATGTCAACATATTAATTTCATAAGTTTAATAAGTTTAATAAATTTAATATGTCAATATATTAATTTCATTAAGTTTTTCAGCAACTGCTGAAAAACTGTCTTGAAAGTAAATGCATTATAAATAAATAATATAAATAAAAAAATTATAAATATAAAAAGTACCTATCATTAAATACTTACGCTTCTTCACTGGAGTCACAGCAAGACTTTCTAGAACTTGAGAAACCTCTTCTTTGGCATTACACGATATACAGTACTTGGATCATATTCATCGCTTTCTGAAATAACATTCTCAGAAGACTGATTGTGATCAGACTCTTCACTTTGTGATGTTGATAGCAACTCTGGTCTGGGTCAATAATTTTCTACAGTTGCTACATAGTACAGTATTCCTTTGTAGTTTCCATTTACATCAATCATAAAGTAATTGGCTGATGGTTCTTATATCCTTGTGTATCTTTTTCTTATGTTTTTGTAAAGGATCATCACAGTATCTAACCATTTTTCATTACTAAAAATACACAATGCAAAAAAATTCACTTTTTCCTATGTGAAGGTCAAAATATGATAATTAAAACCCACTCGAATAGACAGTTTATTTCCACAACAGTTTTGATGCCCACTGGCATCCTCTTCGGGTGGATACAGAAAGAGGATGCCAGTGGGCATTGAAACTGTTGTGGAAATAAACTCTGTCTATTAGAGTGGGTTTTAATTATCATAAAAATACACAATTGTAAATCCCAAAAATAAGATGATTTGACTCAAAATAAGCACATCTGTAATAAAAATAAGCATAATTAACAAATATTTGAGAGAGAGAGTACATGAATATGAGTTATACATAGGATATAAATATATCATTTGTAGTTCTCTATTTTAGTCTGTGTAAAAATGTCAAAATTTCAATGTACAAATAAATGTCAATGTACATATTTTTTCAATAATTTTTAAAGTATCTTGCAACTTGATGCCCACGTTTTTTATTGTTTGTATCTTTTAACAATTAATGGAAGTTTAATAAATGAAAAAATTTTGGGAGATTTCAGTGTCTAGGGAGGGTAGGGGGTCAAAAATAAAAAAGGGGGGAAAATTTCATTATTGTTCTACACATTTGAATGTGGTATCATAATAGATTTCTTCATGCTGATTCTAAAAATGTATAGTTTTATAGGGCTACAAAGATGATGTTTGGGAGTTATTGCCCTTTAAAGTTAGTGGTAAAGTGGGGCCCCCCAAGATTTTGGGGGGTCTATATCTCAAAAACTATGGGTCCTAGAACTTTTTTATTTGAACCAGTGAAATCAGCACCTGGAAGAACCGATATGTCAATTTTCATTAAAATCTGGGTCAGAGTGGTGACAAATTTTTTAATTTTTGGGTGATTTGTCCTGGAATGCCCCTCAAGTGAGGATATCTCAAAAACTACACATTTGCACAGTCTGAGCCAAGTATTTATTTATGCCAAGACAAATCTGAATCCAGTTGAAGTTACCTCCGTTAAAGAGGAAATAGTTGAATCTGTATGGATAGATATTGGGCATAAAAATGCCAGGAAAATCAGGATAGGGGGTATTTATAGACCACCTGAGGGATGCTCAGTTGGAGGAATCCCCAAAAGTAGAGAAGAAAATAAGTATGTAGAAAATAAACTTATTGATGAAATAAATAAAGCAATGACAAGCAATATTATTATTGTTGGACATTTCAATTACAGGCATATAGACTGGGAAATATTACAAACACCAGAAAGTAATGAGAGATTCTTAGACTATATAATTGAGAATGGTTTAACCCAGTTAGTAAAGGAGCCAACCAGGGCCAATGCCATTCTAGATTTAATTCTAACAAATAATCCAGATACCTTCCAGGATATCTCAGTTTCAGAAACACTAGGTTCAGGTGATCATTGTATCCTTCGGTTTAATATTGTTTGTAATTCAAGACCTAGTGAAAATAAAGTAGAAGTTCCAGATTTTAAAAGAGGAAATATAAATGGACTAGTAAATGATCTGTGTCTAATAAATTGGACAGATATTCTACAGCCTGAACAGAGAGTAACTAGTATGTGGGAAAAATTTAAAAGTATAATAATGAACATACAAAGGAAGCATATCCCACAGTGTAAAATCAGAACTGGAAAAAATAAAAAACAACCTTGGATAAACTGCAATATAAAAAGAGCAATCAGAGAAAAAACAAAAGCATTTCATAAATTCAAAAGAACTAAAAATGGCACAGACTCTGAAATATGTAAAAGTAAAAGAAGCATTTGCAAGAAAGTAATCAGAGATAGCAAATGAGACCTGGAAAAAAGCCTAGCCAAGAATTCAAAAAACAATCCTAAGAAGTTTTTCAGTCACATCAATTTGAAAAGTAGAGTGAAAAAGAAAATTGGCCCCCTCCATATAGATGATAAAACTATAGATGATGATCTTGAAATAACTGAAGAACTAAACAAATACTTCTCATCAGTATTCACAAATGAAAATTTAAATAATATTCCTGATCTTATACTATCAGGACAAGATAGAGAAATAAATGAATTAAGGGTAACAAAACTAGATATCCTAAAAGCAATAGATAAATTAAAAATGGAAAAATCTCCAGGGCCAGATGAAATGCATCCAATAGTCATAAAAGCTGCCAAAAAGAATATAGCACAGGCACTAGAAATTATTTTTAATAAATCATTGCTATGTACTGAAATTCCAGAGGATTGGAAGAAAGCAAATGTGGCTCCAATCTTTAAAAAAGGAAATAGAAACTTGGCAAAAAACTACACCCATCAGCCTCACCTCCATTATTTGCAAATTACTCGAAAGTATCATTAGAGGTAAAGTTACTGAGTTCCTTGAAGAGTGCAACCTTATAAATGATAGCCAGCATGGCTTTCGAAATGGAAGGTCCTGTCTAACTAACTTGATTGAATTTTATGATGGAGTCCTATTGCATTTGGACAATAAAGAGCCAGTAGATATAGTATACTTAGATTTTGCAAAGGCATTTGATACTGTTCCTCATGCAAGATTGTTGGTAAAAGTTAGAGCTCATGGTATAAGAGGTCATATAGCTGATTGGATAGAAGAATGGCTGAGAAATAGAAAACAGAGTTCATCTAAATGGAAATAAGTCTACTTGGAGACCCATATTGAGCGGAGTCCCACAGGGGTCTGTTCTGGGACCTCTGCTTTTTGTTGTATATATAAATGATCTAGAGAAGGGCCTATCATGTAAAACCTCAAAATTTGCTGATGATACAAAATTAGGCCATAATGTTAAGTCAGTAGCAGGAGCAATGACAATACAAAAAGACTTAGACAGAGTAATAGCCTGGGCAGCAGGGTTGGCAAGAAACCCACTTTTTTTGAAAAAGCCCACCCCAGGTGGGTTTTTACGGGTTTTTTCACCTAAAACCCGAAAAAACCCAGGTAAAATTGGGTTTTTTCATATGTCCATATGGTAGTTCATATTAGACCTACCTATTCTTATTTTTATAATAATACTGTACTGTACCGTACACTATTAATATAACATTTGTCTTGTTTTTAGCAAAAGGTTGCCTTCCAGGCAATTAAGCATAAAAAGTTATTATTTTCTCAGATTGAGCTTCACAACAAAATTTGGAAAACATGGACCAATTTGAACTAAATTTGGTGTGGTAAATTATCCTATTTGTTAGGCTATACTTCCTATGGAAGACAGGCCCCTGTGTCTTCTGCTGGAAGTAGATGAATTACAGCTCCCAAAGGGAACTTAATTCAGTTAGTTATATCTATTTAATTCATATTACTGAATATTTTTTCTTTTATTTCACAGTTAAATAAAACAAACTGGCAACAGCATATTTATCTTTACTGCTAGCCTACAGAATTAGTCTGTTTGAAGTTATAACTGCATTAAATAATGCCAAAGACCTTTGGATCAGGAAGAAAATCAGGGCATGAATGGAGTGAAGTCAATATTATTGATGGGACTAGTAAAGTTAGATGCAAACATTGCAGTAATGAAATAAGTAATAAAATAGAGCGAATAAAAATGCATTTAATGAAATGTTTGAAACACATGGAATCAAGAAACAAGACTGACAATACTGCCAGTACATCATCTTCATACTGCCATGACATAGACCTCTCAGATGATCCAGACTCATCCTCCCCACCACTGATACAATTACAGATGAAAAAAAGAAAAATTCAAAAGAAAGTAAGTGATTTTGGCATGACAACAACAACTTTGCAGAAAAATGTCATTGATAACAAAATAGCCAAATTCTTTTATGCAAATAATATTCCATTTCTATGTGCAGAGTCTAAGTATTTTATTGAAATGATAGAGACTCTAAGACCAGGCTACACTCCACCTTCCCGTCGAAATTTGTCTGGTCCACTTTTAAATACAATCCATGAAGAAGTAGAAAATTCCTTGAAGATGCAGTTGACTGAAGAATCAGGATGTATAACACCCTGATTGGCTGATGTCTACACTCTATAACCTGCTACCTCACCCAAAGAGTTATACCTGTAGGTCTATTTGTTGACTCATGTTTGCTTGCTTTGCATGTAAAATCATTATAGGTGCCTATATGACAATTTTTAAAAATAATTGCATATGCACTTCTTAAGTTTCATGAAAAAACCCACAAGTGGGTAAAATATTGGGTTTTTTCAAGTGGGTTTTTTTTTAAAAAAAAACCGGGTGGGTTTTTTCGGGCTGGGCCCACTAGTGCCAACCCTGCTGGGCAGATAAGTGGGAGATGAAATTTAATGTTGATAAGTGCAAGGTTATGCATATTGGGCCAAAAAATCCAGAATTTGAATACAATATGAATGGAATTTGGATTAAAAATGATGATAAAGAGAAAGACTTGGGTGTCACTGACAAATGAACTTAAACCTTCAAATCACTGTATGGTAATCAGAAATAAAGCAAATGCTAGACTCAATCTCATGCACACACACATTGAATACAAATCACCCAATATTATAAAGCAACTATACATTTCATATGTGAGACCCCTCCTCGAATACTGCATTCAATTTAATAGTTCCTATTTGATACAAGATATTGAAAAACTGGAAAAAGTACAGAAATGAGCAACAAGAATGATCCCATCTCTAAGACAATTGACATATAAGGAAAGACTGGCATATCTAAGCATGTTCTCATTAAAAAGGAGGAGGTTAAGGGGTGATATGATAGAGGTGTATAAAATGATAAAAGGGTTGGATAAGATAGATTTTGAGTCTCTTTTTCTTAAAGATCACAATAATCAGACTAGAGGTCATAGTATGAAATTATTTAAGCCAAGATGTAGAACAAATTTAAGAAAACATAGTTTTACAAACAGAGTAATTAAGTTTTGGAACAGTCTGACAGAAGAAGTGGTGACTTTAGATACACTTGATTCTTTCAAAAGAAGTTTGGATAGTTTGATGTCTGCAAGGGACATCTGGTGATGGTGTTTAAGCCCATTTTTATTGCATGAATGGTACTAGTTTATTTCATACATATTAATTGCATTTGGGTGATAGATCCCACAGCTCAACACAGGTGTTGTGGGATACAGGAAGGCAGCATCTTGGGTTAGGGGATACTCTCTGTCCTTACACACCCTATTTAAAGAGATTCCTCTGCCGAGCGGTGACCCCCATAGTACTGTGAGGTATTGAAAAACTCATGATCTTCACTTGCCCCAAAAACACCTTTAAATGGGAGACCCAAAATGGGTGCACACACATTTCTACATTACTGTACAGTCTTTACAGCCACACCTACACTTTTCCTCCTAAGTATATATATTGTAATGTATATGGATGTAAATTGTGACTTGGTCCGCAATTGATATGGACTGTGACTTATTTTTGGTTGGCATGGTACAGGTATTAATGGGTACCATAATGAAATTGACTAGATTCTTTGGATCTGATATATTTGCATGTCAGTTATAAATAGATATAGTGTGTAACATATTTGTGGATAGTAGCCTATTATGACTTTGATCCTCTGGATCCAGAGATTCTATCTTTAGTTTTAAATTGATACTTAATTAGTTTTGTAAAAATTGGTTATTGCCAATGTACAGGCAGTTTTTACATAGTGGAGCCACCTCGATGGGCCGAAGTGGCCCCTAGTATGCCCACTATAAAAATTTCTTATGTTAGTGATAAGGATGCAGGTCCAAGTAAAGTTAGGCCTCGTGAATGGCACAAAGTAAAAGGTCAGTCAAGAAATAGGATTTGAGAGAACAGTAATCATGTTCTGGCAACTAGTAACAGGTTTCAGATACTAGGGAATTTAGATGAAGCTGTACAGTATAAACTTAACATGGTTGGGGACTCTATCATTAGGAATCAGGACAATGAATTTTGCAATAAAGGAAGGAGAACCCATAGAATATGTATTCCAGGAGGTAATTTCTAAAGTCAATGAAGTAGTTGCTTGAAAACTGAGGTAATATTATAAGGGTAATGCTATTTTCACCATATGGTGAAAATGGCTTCCAGTACTAAAATCACCATACAGTGAAAAACTGGATCTTATGGGTTGTTGTATTATATGAAAAAATTAAGTAAATGATGGGTTATAACCCACAAGATCCAATAATTTTAGATCAATGAAGGCCATAAAGCATCAGGGTATATGTAAAGTTAATACTGTTAGGGTCTTAAATACAGATTGTCAGGAATAGGCATATCAGCTATCTAGCCAAACATAGGGAACCAGTTAAAACTTAGGGGTTGAAATGTTTTTATACAAATGCATGGAGTTTGAGGAATAAGAAACATGAATTATTTAGTTATATGATTAGTGAAAATCTGGATATAATCTGCATCAGTGAGACTTGGATTAGTGAGGCAGTTAAATAGCACTGGTCAACAAAGATTTTTCATCAGAGTAAAATTTGTGGTGGCTGGATAGCACTTTTAACGCTGATTCCAAAACTGCATTCAGATTTTTTCTAGCACGTATAGTTTTCAAGATGAAGGCATATATATAACTACACAGATTTAACCATTTTAAATAGGCAAAATACTAATATTTCAACATTTGATTGTGTCTATTTTATTGTGTTTTTTTAGTTTATTCATCTTATTTATTTCAATTATCTTAATTATACATCTTATGTATTTCAGGTATGAGCTTTTACGTCTAGCAGCATTGTGATTCAGGCAACAATGCCGTGCTTTGTGTGTCAAAAGATCAGTCCAGTCCAAGAACTTGTTGTGTCAAGTTGGTGTACATTTTTTTTTAATTTATAGTTTGCTCAGGTCAGTCAACATGCCTCGACAATGTAAGAATGACCCCGACAAGTTCTGTTTCGTATGCGGCCAGTTGACAACTAAAACACAGCTACGAAATATTACAACCGACATTAAGAAAATATACAAGCTATACTTTGGTTGCCATCTAGGTGACCAAGATAAACCATGGGCACCACATCAAATCTGTTCTGGCTGTTCAAATGGATTACGTGATTGGCTTAACAAAAAGAAAGCTTCAATGCCATTTGCCATACCCATGATATGGAGGAAGCCGAGATCATCATAAAGACTGTTATTTTTGTAGTGTGAACTTAATGGGGTTTTCTGCCAAGAACAAACACCAGATTGTATATCCAAACTTGGATTCAGCACATAGACCAGTAAAACATGATGAAACATTGCCCATTCCAATTCCCCCAAGTGATAGACTAGATTCTATCATAGATGACATGGAAAGTGATGAAGGTGCAACTGGCGTTTCCGGACCATCTACAGAACCAGAGTACACTTTTGAAGGTAGACATTTAGAGCCTAAAAAGTTAACCCAAGGACAGTTGAATGATCTTGTTAGAGACTTATCGCTGTCTAAAGAGAAATCAGAGCTTTTCACCTCAAGACTAAAGGAGAACAATTTACTTGAGAACAATGTTCGTATTAGTTACTACCGAAAGCGGAATTTTGAATTAACAGCATTCTTTTCAGTAGACGGTCCTCTCTGTTATTGCCATGACATCAATGGACTATTTACAGCCATATCTCAGATGTATGTGGCATCTGAGTGGCGCCTCTTTATTGATTTGTTGCAGAGAAGCCTGAAAGCAGTTCTTTTGCATAATGGTAATATAATGCCATCCATCCCCATTGCCCATTCCGTCCATCTAAAAGAGACATATGACAATATGGATATACTACTTAAGGCAATCAAATACGACAGTCATCAATGGAATGTTTGTGGAGATCTAAAAGTTATAGGAATGCTTATGGGTATGCAGTCAGGATTCACAAAATTTTGTTTCCTTTGCCTGTGGGACAGTCGCGCCACTATAGAACATTACACCAAAAGTGACTGGCCACTTAGGTATACATATGTCCCAGGGATAAGCAATGTCCAGTCTGTCCCTTTAGTGGATCCCCAAAAGATCTATCTGCCACCTCTTCACATTAAACTTGGTTTAATGAAGAATTTTGTTAAAGCAATGGGTAAAGTCAATTCTGAAGGGTTCCAATACCTTTCAAGGAAATTTCCGAAGGTTACTGCAGCAAAATTGAAGGAAGAAATTTTTGTTGGGCCACAAATAAGGGAGGTTTTGAATGACACTGAATTTGAAAAAGTCCTAAGTCCGCTGGAATTGAAGGCTTGGCTGGTGTTCAAATGGATATGTGAAAACTTTCTTGGAAGCAACAAGTCACCTGCGTATAAGGATGGAGTCAAGAACCTCCTTGATGCCTTCAAAGAAATGGAGTGTCGAATGTCGTTAAAAATTCACTTCCTGCATTCCCACTTAGATTTCTTTCCTGAAAACCTTGGTGCAGTGAGTGACGAGCAAGGAGAGAGCTTCCATCAAGATATTCAGATGATGGAGAAGTACTACCAAGGATATTGGAATGAAAGTATGATGGCGGACCATTGTTGGATGCTGTATCGTGACAATCCAGGCCAAATTTACAAAAGGAAATCACACTCACAGCGCTTTTAATAAAATAATGTATATATTCTTTATTTATAAGTACAGTGAATAAGGTATATGATGTATTTGTTGTTTAGCATTCCTAAGTGTGATCTTATACATCCATAAATTTTCTTATAGCAATATCAAAAACTTAAAAATATCAAAACCAGTGTATCTATATAACTATACGTGCTAGAAAACAAATAAAACCAGATTCAGAATCAGCGCAAAAAATGCATTAAGAAAAGTATGATCATGTTTGTGATGAGAAAAAAAGTTTCATTTTGTTGGCCAGTGTATAGTTATAAAATGTATATTTATCAGAGAATGGATAGGCATGGGGGTGGTTTGGTCTTATACATTAAGAATGATTTAACTTGAGTTCAGAATGATAGTATTAAATTAGACAGTAGGGTAGAATCAATTTGGGTTGATATTTGTGTTTCAGGCAAGGAATATATTTGGATAGGTGCATTTTACAGACCTCCAAAACCAAACACAATTTGTGACAGTATGATTCAAGAAATAAATAAAGGTTGTAGTGCTAGAACATTAATTATGAGAGATTTTAACCTGCCTCATATATACTGGAGCCTTTTAGAAGGAAATAATACAGAAAGTAACTCCTTCAATGACTGCTATAATGATTGTTTTCTAATGCAATTTGTAGACAAACCAATTAGGGATCAAGCAATCTTAGATCTGGTTCTTTCCAATGATCATGAGCTTATTAGGGAACTTGCAGTTGGACAATCATTAGGGAATAGTGACCATTGGATCATATGTTTTAAGATAGAATTAAATAGAGATCTAGTCAATACTGACCATCTAGTCCCAGCTCATTCCATGACAAATCATGCAAAAAAAAAAAAAGAGGAAAAAGTGCACCAAACCCTCATAGATTTTGCTTAAATTTGGTCTATAGAATGGTCTATGCTAGTAAGTACCAAATTTCAAATATCAGCTCAATCGGAATTATGATTCAAAAGTTATGCTCCCCCCTTTTTTGAGGGGGGACAAAAACTGGAAATTTTCAAACCACCATAACTCAGTCCCTAATTGACATAGAACAGTGATTTAAAGTGTGTATGAAAGGTAATTTCACACATAACAAATTAGCAATAGCAGAAAAAATGGCTAAAATTAAGAGAAAAAAGGTGACAACACTTTATTCCATTTGAAGGGGTCCTGCCCCCCCCCCCCCCCCTAAATTAGATTTTTAAAAAAATTTTCATATATACAAAAAATGAGTTTCAACCTTATTCTATCAATATATGAAAAGAAATATACGTGTATTTGCATATAAAATAGGTATTTACAGATTTGAAAATGACTGCTTTCACTTAAGAGAATAATTTCTAACAAACTGTTCAACATTCTCATTGACTTCTGGTATATAGATTGGTGTACTTGTTAAAAATGTAAATACATATATATATATGTTAAACTAGTATTCTAAGAACCAGGGTTGTGGAGTCGGTCCAAAATTTTCCGACTCCGACTCCACACATTGTAAAAATTCGACTCCGACTCCACACATTGTAAAAAATCTAAAAATCTGACTCCGACTCCTCATTTTAAATATACGACTCCGACTCCTCTAGTGTTTCACTCTATAATTATCATAATAATAAGACATTTCATCACCACCACACAAGTGTGAAATTTTATATTTTATATTTTATATTTAAATAAATATTAATTGTATATTCTGAAAATGTAAAAAAAAAATATTAAAAAAACTTAATCTAGGGGCTATCAATGAATAAGGTTTATTGACCAAAAAAACTAAATAACCTAAATGTTAGTATTTAGGATTTAGAAATTAAGGGTGACACAGGACACACAAATTGGAGTCGGAGTCGGAAGTTTTTTACCGACTCCGACTCCGCCCTGAAATGTGCGACTCCACGACTCCGACTCCAACTCCACAACCCTGCTAAGAACTAAACATAAAACACTAGTACCTACCATAAAATATCTTCCCCCATTCGATTGTTAGGTAAATTGGTTGAACAAAAAATCCCATGTGGATATTAAAAAAGTGGCAATCCTACCCAGGATAACTATTGCCTAACTAGAGATATCTTTATTTTGTTTTCTGTGATGTGCAAAGCATTCACTGTGTTCTCATTTAATGTATATATTTTTTTCATTTTTAACAGATTTATGTACATATACGCATAGTGTTTTAAATAAGTAAAAGTGTTTGATGAAAATGTCTACACATAAAAGCTATAACAAGCGCTGTTGCAACCCTTTTGAACTGCACAAAAAGCCTATTCTGCAAAACTTGAGGCCACTTCCAAAGCTTGTTGAAAATAGTGACCCTAAATATAATTTCAGTGATGAATCAGAAGTTTGTATAAATTGTCTGAAATTAATTAATAAACATGCAAAACCTGAAGAATTATTCAGACTGCCAGAAGCAATAACTAGTAGTACTGAAAGTACGACGACTACACCTGACATATCCCGAGAAAAAATTCCAAGAAAATGTAGTGAAACGGATAAAGATATTCAACAAGAAGATCTTAATTAATGCAACTTTGGAGCAACTTCATGTTACCCCAGTGAAATTACATAAGTAACTAGCTATTAATGTGTGTACAGATAATGCATTTTTATACTGTCAGCTGAAATTTAATTCAGATATAGTTGTCTTATACCTAATACATACATATGAAATTATCTAAAAAATATACTTCAGTTCAGAAATTCAGATTGCTGCCACTAGATATGTCATACTTATATTTATTAATTAATTGTATTTCAAATATTTTTCAGATGCCCTGAGCAGTGGAAGCAGATCAAAGGCAGTTTCACAAAAATACAAAAAAGCTTCAACCTCCCTCAAGAGGAAGTTGAAAACTGCAGTTGCTACTAAAGTTCAAGATGTTGGTGAGCCACTGAGTAAACAGCATCTCAAAGAAGCAGATTTGGAGAGGTAAGAAACTAAAAATAATTAATTAGATGACTTTGAACTATTAATGTATGCATGTAAATACCTGTATATAGGTACAGTATTATAGGTTGTCATGTTTGGATATATATGTAGACATTAGCTATATTTCCTAAAATGTGATGTCATCCCATATATATACTAAATATACTGGTATATGTTCAAATTCATGAAGTACAGTACTTCCTTAATTCTTGAATAATATAAATCATGTACTTACATCCTTAATATTGTACAGTAATTTGGGGTTATGTTTTTTTATAGGTACGAAAACCTCATGAGTGATCTTGTACAAGACTTCAAATCCACATCATCGTACAAAAAGAGGCTTCAGATACTTACACCATTTCCTATTTCTAGGACAATGGATTTGTTTGGTGCAACCAGATACATGGTTGACAAAGCCAGACATTTGAAACATACATTTGGTATTATGCCACAGATTCTTATCTACAGTAAAGGAAGAAAACTAACTGAAGATATAATCTCTGAAATAAAGGAATTCTACGAAGATGATGAAGTCAGTCGTTTGTGTGCAGGGAAATCTGATTGTGTTAGCATAAGAAATAAAGATGGTGAAAAAGAGTACAAGCAAAAACGTCTATTACTAGGAAATTTAAGAGAATTATATTCAAAATATAAAGAAAACAATGATAATAGCATAGGGTTTTCTACCTTTGCCAATCTGAGGCCTAAATTGGTATGTAATTGCTGGAGGCAAAGGAACCCACTTAGTTTGTGTTTGCACCCACCACCAGAATCCTAAACTCATGGTATCAGCAGTTGCAGAGAAAAACTTAACCTATTATACACTTATGGAAAAAAGTGTTTATGATATAAATTTTTCTACATGCATGTTATATGGATGTCGAGAATGTCCTGGTAGCATATGCATATTTAATTTCTTAAATATTATACCTTCCTTGACAAGCAGAGATTCTGTCGAATATGTTCAGTAGACTAATACAGATAGATCAACATTGGAAACTTGTATAGCTTCTCCATATAAATTTATTGAACACCTTTCAGAAAACATTTTTTCTCTTACTTGGCATCACTACATTGCAAAAAGCCAGTCAGTATTTGAAGACTATGAAGCAGAATCTTCACTGTGATGAAATACTTGGGTCATTCTCTATCAGATCAACCAGTGCCTAACACCCTCATCTCTCAGATTTTGCTGAAATTTGGTTTATAGGGAGTTTGTGGGCCCTGAATCCATTTCTGAAATTATAAGGTCAATCCGACCAACGGTTCAAGAGATATGACCTCGGGAAATTTGAGGTCACTTGCGAGGTCACTAACATTTGGCGACCCATAACTTGGGTAATAATGGTCACAATTATATAAAGTATATATATTTAGAATCAGAAAACGACAAGGAATCCAAATATGCAAGTGTTAGAACTCTAGGTTGAAAAATAAAAAAGTTACACTGTAACCAAAATTTGAGGTCACGATTTGACCTCTGGGGTATCAAATGAGAATTTTTTTTTTAAATGTAAAAAATGAAGGCATAGGCATTGGCTATTAGAATCAGCAAAAAAAGTTTGTTTATGTTAGTATTTTTCATGTAACTAACATATAAGTGAACACCATATTCATAAGTTGTGCGTCAATTCTACCTATTTTTTCACACTTAAGCTCATAATTTGACCTATAGAAATTAAAATTACATTTTTTTATAGATATAAAAACAAAGGCAAAAAATGTAAAATTGTATTTCACTGCTAATCTACACTGGCAATAATAGTTATAATAGTGAAAGGGGAAGACCTACTTAGAGGATTCATGTGCTAGCCTAATACAATTTTTGCATGCTCGATGCTCTCATCAATTTCTTTTTGTGGAAAAATGTATTGAATTCTGCTGCCTCCTCTTAGGGTAGGACAACTCATTACAGTTAATATATGATGTCCTGGCACTGCACATGAATCCTTGTTTGATGGATAATAATATGCACTTGATCCTGATGACCCAGAGGGATGTAGAAAGTTCACAGTGAAATCATCAAACTCTTCACAATATTCCTCCACAATTCCATACCAAACTTGCATGTCATAAATGTAGCCAACATACTCTCCTGGTTTGACACATTTTAGGTTACCAAGCATTGCAGGTTCATTAGTAAAATGACTTTTCCTTATTCTTTTCTTTCTCTCCAATGCCACTTGAAATGGGATACACCATCAGTTCTTCCTTGTTTAGGGGAACAAATCTATGATATTTCTGAGTTCCAGGAATAGCCCTACTATCCTTGAATCGATGTTCCAACCATTCTTCTGCATCTTTCAAATCAGCTGTAGTTACAATGAAAAAATTTATCTTCTTGCTCAAGTTTTCTTCACAAAACTGAAACATGTGTTCTGGTGTAAGAATTTGCCTCTCTGTAGTTCTCTGCAAACTGGCACGAGCAGTAGCTCTTTTCACTGTTCCTCCAATCCCATCACATGCATTTTTGCCATGGGATGTAGCAAAGAAGTGCCATTCACAAGACAGACCAAAATCCTCTTCATGGTAACAGAGATTTGTGAAGTTGTATCTGTTCTTATATTGGCCAGCACATCCATCTGAGAAATAGTGCACCTTCTTCAATTGTGGGCATCTGAATTTAACATATGTCATAAGCTTCAATATGAATGAGTAAACCATTATAGTGTTGTGTTTTAGTGATGCAGATAAGAAACAGACACTAAAATGGCTAAGTTCCTGGTCTGCAGATGATCTATAATAGATGACAAAAGGGTGAACTGTACACTGTGAATTGTCCCAGTGAAACCCTTGGGCAGCATCCTGGACAATGAAAGAATAATTCTCAGAGAAATCACCTACTATAACTACCTCGCTCTGAGGTGGTAGTGTTTCTTTCAACTGCTTGAAGTACTGTGATTGTTGCTGAGCAACAAAGTGATGACGAACCATGCGGGATATTTTCATGCTTAGGGATGATAAGTATTCATGAAGTGGCTCCACCTTATCAACCATTGTACAACGGTCAACAGTCACCCATTGCTTGTAAGATATTTCATTTGGAGCTGATTTCACACTGTCAAGTAACTCAAGAAAATCCAGGACACCCTCTTCTCTTGGGCAATCATTGCAAAGTTGCATCATGCAAGTCTCTCTTTCTGTACTGCAGACACTGTAATCCATAAGATCCTTGTATGAAAGACCTCTTTCTCCCAATGCAGCCAGCTGCAATTTTGGATTTTGATGGTATGTGCAGACACAGACAGAATGAGTCCCACCACTACCGGCAAGCACACAATATGATGGCTGTAATTTTGCAAATGTGGAAAATCCTATTTTGGGATTCTTTTCATCATTTTTATATAGTTCAAACATCTCTCTTAAATTCCCGAGGACCAATCGTTTTTGCACCTTCATTGCACCTTCAGCACTGATAACTTTCACGCAATCCTTTTGGCCAGGACACATACGACTAACCTCTTCTGACTCATAGAATCTTCTAACTATATCTTTGTGTTCTTCAGATATCACTTTTCCTTTGCTCATTAGTGGAATCTTCGGAAGGATTCCATGTTCTGATTTAAGTGAACGGCTTCTTTTCACCATGTATGTTGTAGTTTGAAAGAAACTAGCTGTTTTTTCAATTGTGTATGGTGAGAGTGTCAATATTTGTAGTTTGTGATGGTGACATTTGCTCTCCAGGAATGACTGTTTCAATTCATTCATTAATTTGTCTAGATGTTTTTCAGATTTAGTTTCAGGTTTTGAAGTATCACTTACCTCCTCGGTAATTTGAACACCATAACTGAGTTCTAGCTCTCCTTCAGGTGTTTCTGAGCAGATGATAGCTTACCACGAGCCTTGCGCTTTTTCTGGCTTAATGACAGCCCTTCTGAAAAGAACAGAAAAAAAGGTTTCACACACCTGAATATTAGTAATTAAATATTAATTATAGTACCTTAAATGCTATATAATTGGCTATATAGTAGATCAAACAGACCTTGTAGTAAAGTATAAGTTATTATATTAATTTATTACTTACTTTTTTTAACTGGTGTTTGGTCCAGAAATGCTAGAACTGGTTCAACTGAAGTTGAAGGATTTTCCTTTATCAAGCAATCACTGTCATTGTCCAGATCTTGAATTGAAGAGATGTTACTCAAGCCACTGATAGTAGATGATTCATTTGAATCCTGCTCAGACTCGTTGTTTTCAGTGGTACTAAGTATAGTGGGGTTTTTCATTATCAGTGTCCAGCAGTTCACACACAACAATGAGTCTTTTTTCACTCTTCCAGCACATTTTTCAACAAGTACATCAGTCACTTTTCTAAGATTGGTTGTTATGCGTTTCTTGTGTTTTTGAATAGGGTCCTGGCAGTATTTCAAGTGCCGAACCATTGTATTTTGATCTGTAAAGATATAGGATTTACAATTAGGTAATATATATTTTTTAGAAAATATATAGCTATACACACTTAATATTTTAGGCCTTGATAGTCTCTGAGGCTCATTAAAACACCATACCCACCAGCCACCCACAGTGCTGGCTGGAACTGTACTAACCTGTAGACAAGGAATTTTGCAACTATCTGTGTTGATTCTGCACTTAGACAAGTAGCAACATGCTTCAACAGGTTTGTTTAGGCTACATGTGAGCTTAGTCTTCCCCTTTCACTATTATAACTATTATTGCCAGTGTAGATTAGCAGTGAAATACAATTTTTATTAAATTCTTGGAGCTTGAGGTCAAATTGATAGCTAAGATATAAAAATTCCTTGAAATGACAAGCAATTTATAAATATGGTGTTCACTTATAAGTTAGTTACATGAAAAGTACCAACATAAACAAACTTTTTATGATTGTTTCTATTAGTCAAGAACTCTGACTTTGTTTTTTATATCTATAAAAAATTTAATTTTAATTTCTATAGGTCAAATTATGAGCTTGTGTGAAAAAATAGGTAGAATTGACGCACAACTTATGAATATGGTGTTCACTTATATGTTAGTTACATGAAAAATACTAACATAAACAAACTTTTTTTTGCCGATTCTAATAGCCAATGCCTATGCCTTCATTTTTTACATTTAAAAAAAAAATTCTCATTTGATACCCCAGAGGTCAAATCGTGACCTCAAATTTTGGTTACAGTGTAACTTTTTTATTTTTCAACCTAGAGTTCTAAAACTTGCATATTTGGATTCCTTGTTGTTTTCTGATTCTAAATATATATACTTTTATATTACCCAATTATTACCCAAGTTATGGCTCGCCAAATGTTAGTAACCTCGCGAGTGACCTCAAATTGCCCGAGGTCATATCTCTTGAACCGTTGGTCGGATTGACCTTATAATTTCAGAAATGGATTCAGGGCTCACAAACTCCCTATAAACCAAATTTCAGCAAAATATGAGAGATGAGGGTGTTAATTTCAATTTTTTTGGTTGATCTGACAGAGAATGACCCACTTGTGCTAGGGGATTTTGCAGAAAACTATTCATTCATCACTCAAGATGAACCACAAAGTTTTCACTGGACAAATGACCAGGTGACCCTCCATCCATTTGTGGTGTATCACATGAAGGATGAGGAATTAATTCATACTGGTTACTGTATTATTAGCGATTGTCTTGAGCACTCAACATCAGCAGTTCACGTTTTTCAGCAATATTTAATGAAGGATATTAAACAGAAATTCCCCAACGTACAAAAAGTAATTTATTTCTCTGATGGGTGTGGAGGCCAATACAAAAACAAATATAATTTCAGCAATTTATGCTATCATGAACAGGATTTTGGTGTGAAGGCTGAGTGGAATTTCTTTGCCACAAATCATGGGAAAAATGTTTGTGATGGTATTGGAGGAACTATTAAAAGAGTTGTAGCAAAGGCTAGTTTGCAATATACGGTACCGTACTGATACTGGTCATATTCTAACACCAAGAGCTTTCTATGATTTTTGCACTGAACACTTTAATTCAATTATTTGTTTGTATGTTACAAAGGAGGAGGTTCATGTGGATAAATTCAATCTTTCTAGTAGGTTTAATGAAGCTTTACCTGTTAAAGGTACACGGGGTTTCCACAGGTTTGTACCAAAGTCAGAAAACCTAATACAAGCTTATCAGACATCTGATTCTGATAATTGTAAATTGTTTAGAATAAGTACTGGGGCTGAACCAGATAAAGACAGTCAACTAGTTGAAAAAGACGAGTATCAAATTGGCCAGGATGTTGCCTGGAAATATGATGATAAAGTTTGGTTTGAAATTATTTTAGACACTTCAGAAGAATATGGTGATTATAAAATCAGTTTCCTCACCTCATCAGGATCTACCACTCAGTATTATTTTCCAATGAAAGAGGATGTTTGCTGGATAAAACAGTGATATGATTTCTATCATGATGACACCAAATATCAGGCCTGGTGTTAAGATTATTTACTCCTTCAATCCAAAGCAAGTTCAAGAACTTAGTGGGAGTTTGGAACCAAAACTAGGATAAAAATCTGTTGAAAATTAACTATATATAAGCTTAGGTAGGTATAGATTATTAGCATTAAGAATTATTGCACCATGTGTAAATTGCAATGTATTAATTACCTAAGAGCTTACATGAATTTGTAAAAATTAGTCTTTTAAGTAAAAGTAGCCATTTTGAAATCTGTAAATATCTATTTTATATGCAAATACACATATTTCTTTTCATATATTGATAGAATAAGGTTGAAACTCATTTTTTGTATATGAAAATTTTTAAAAATCTGTAATTTAGGGGGGGGCAGGACCCCTTCAAATGGAATAAAGTGTCGTAACTTTTTTTTCTGTTAATTTTAGCCATTTTTTCTACTTATGCTAATTTGTTATGTGCGTAATTACCTTTCATAAATACTTTAAATCACTGTTCTATGTCAATTAGGGGCTGAGTTATGGTGGTTTGAATATTTACAGTTCCCCCCCCCCCCCCCCCCAAAGGGGGGGCATAACTTTTGAACCATAACTCCAATTGAGCTGATATTTGAAATTTAGTACTTACTAGCATAGACCATTCTATAAACCAAATTTAAGCAAAATCTATGAGGGTATGGTTTTGACCACTGCATGATTTGTCATGTAATGACCCTTCCTTGCTTCTCAAAGGGTAACTATAATAAATTTAGGGAGTTGTTATGCTCAGTAAAGTGGGATAATGAATTTGCAAATAAAAATGCTACCGAGATGTGGTCTACATTCAAACAAATTTTAGAGAATATACAATGTAGGTGTATTCCTTTCAGAATTGTTAGGAATAACAGGATGAGGAAACCTTTGAGAGAGAATAGGGAAATAGCTAAAAATGATTAAAAATAAAAAATGGGCATTCAGGGAATTTTAAGGCAATGATAGTATTTTGGACTTGGATAATTATAGGCAGTTAAGAAATAAGCTAAATAGTTTGATTAGGAAAAGCAAAAGGCACAGCGAAATAAATCTAGCTAGAAATAGCAATAAAGTATCCAAAGAAATTCTTTAGTTTTTATAAATATAATAATAAAAAGCATGATAGGATTGGCCCAATACAACATGATGATAGGATGTTTGAAAAAGATCAGGATATTGTTGGTATTTTTAATAATTATTTTAGCTCTGTTTTTACTGAAGAAATTTTAAAAACTTTTCCTTCCTGAATTTACAGGATCTAAAGAATTAAAATCATTCTTGATCATATTCATATATGGAAGGATGATGTTAGGCATGTGATTCATATAGCTATTGAAGTCAAATAAAGCTACTGGACCTGATAATATATTTGCTAGGACTCTCAGAGAAGAAGCTTATCTGAGGCACTAACTATTTTGTTTGCTAGGTCAATTAATTATGCAAATAAATGCAAAAACCTTCACTTTTTCTGTATCCACCTGAGGAGGATGCCAGTGGGCATTGAAACTGTTGTGGAAATAAATTTTGTCTATTAGAGTGGGTTTTTATTTTCATAATTATGCAAAGTACCAGATGAATGGAAAAAAGTAAATGTAGTACCCAATTCACAAAAATGGTAGTAAAAAGGAGGTAGGAAATTATAGGCCTGTTAGTTTAACATCATTAGTAGGAAAGATACTAGAAAGAATTATAAAGAATAATACTGAAGATCATTTGGAGAATTTTAATTATATTTCAAATTCACAACATGGATTTAGATCAGGATGGTCTTGTTTATCTATTCTCTCAGACTTTTTACAGTTTGCAACTGATAGGTAGATAGTGGAAATGATGGAGATATTGTTCATTTGGAGTTTAATAAAGCATTTAACAAGGTTCCACAAGGAAGAAAAATTTAGACTCTTTCATGAATGAGAAAGAGTGAGTGAGCAAGTTTGTAGATTGTAAATACTGTATATTCTTAGCTTAAATTTGTAGGCTACTTTGATAGTAGTAAGTAGTTGTACATTAGTTAGCTGACTTGAGATTGAAGTTTTGCAGGATTTTATTATTATTGGCTCATAACTTGGATAACCTAAATAGACCCCAGTGGCTTCATGTTTTCCAAATGTAATGTAATGAGACTTCTATATAAATTAAAAACTCATAGGATATTGGAGTCCATTATAAATTGGGTAGAAAAATGGTTAGAAGACAGAGAACAGAGAGTAATTCTAAATGGTCATGAATCTGGGTGGCAGAAAGTGAAAAGTGGGGTATCACAGGAATCAGTTTTAGATCCATTACTCTTTATTTTATATCTAAATGATTTAGAGAAAGCAGTAGGTTGTAAAATTTCTAAATTTGCACATGATACAATAGTAGTTGTCCCAGTCACAAATATAGAAAATTCTTATAAACTGCAAAAGTATCTTGATAGATTAGTTGCTTGGGCTAATAAATGGCAGATGGAATTCAATGTTCAAAAATGCAGTCATGTATTTTAGTAGAAATAATGAAAATGTTAGTTACAACATGCGAGGGAACTGGTTGGAGGATGTTAGACAAGAAAGGGATCTTGGCATTATAGTTGGTAATGATCTAAAATTTTCTAAGCAGTGCTTAGAGGCTAGAAATAAAGCAAATAAAATGTTAGGTATTAAGAGGAATGTTAGTTACAAGAGTAAGGGTCAACTGTAAATTATATACAGGAATACCTCAAAATTTGTTGTTTCTCAGATTCATCATCAATCTTTTACTAACTATAGTTTCGCAATCCATCATCCATATTTGCAGATTCATCATTTTTTTTTAAATGTAAAAAAACTTATCAAAATTGATGAAATTCAACTGTTTACCAATGCAATATATTATTATATTTTGCCAAAAAATTAGTAGAATTTGATTAATTAATCTGTTTAATAACATAATATAGTAAAATGTTTTCTCATTGAAACGTTATAATCTACCTCGAATTTCATTGTTTTATATTTCATTGTGTTATTTCAGAATGAATTATTAACAAATTTTGAGGTATTCCTGTAATTCTTATGTTAGACCTCACTTAGAACACTGCACTAAAGCCTGGTCCCCTCACCTTAGACATGATATTGCTATGCTTGAATGTATGCAACATAGGGCAACCAAGCTTATCCCTAACCTAAGAAGATTGGAATACAGGGATAGATTAAAGGAACTCAGTACAGTAATCCCTTGATTAGTGCGGTTTTGATTACTGCGCAAAAATTTATTGTGACCATCCCTTGATATTTACGGTATAAAATTTGAATAGTGTGGTTCAAAAATGTTTGAAAATGGTGGGCAAATAACCAGCTGGGCCGAAACCATCTCCTGCCTTCCCTACTGCACTTCAGTTTATCGGCAGACACAAGTGCGCACAGACGTCTTACACGTAGATACAATCACTCTACATGAATTTTGGAAACAATTTAACATTAAACAAGCAGTTGCAAACATTCACGAGTCGTGGGAAGAATTGACAGCCAGCTGCATGAGAGCGGTCTGGCAGAATCTTTTGCCTGAATGCGCAAGTGATTTTGGTGGTTTTATTAATCCTGTCAATGAAGTCATTAATGATATTGCTACGATTGGAAGAGACCTTGGCTTCGAGGATGTCGATTCGGGAAATGTTCAGGAATTATTGGCTTCACATTCAAAAGACCTAAGTGACGAAGATCTTCTTGGAATCGAGCATCAACAGGCATATGAAGAAGAAAAGGAAACTGAAGAAATGGAAAATATTTCTAAGGAAATCACGGTGAAAGAACTTGAAGAATTGTTTCGGACAATTGAGAAAGCCAAACATCTTTTACTCGAGATGGATCCAAATGTAGACAGAAGCATGAACGTTCGCCATGGTTTCGATAAGCAAATTGATTGTTATCGCAAAATGTCAGAAAAGAAAAAAGCTAATACTGTTCAATTGACTTTAGATAAGTTTTTCTGTAAAAAATAAATGTTCAATCAACTTTAGATTAGTTTTTCTTTATAAAATAAATGCTTTAAAGTTTAAATATATGTTCAATTGACTATAGATATGTTTCTCTGTAAAAAATAAATGCTTTAAAGTTAAAATAAATGTTATTCTAAATTGTTTTTTATTTTCCAGGATTCATTATAATTATTTCCATTGGTTCTTAACTTTGATTAATGCGGTTTTGATATATGCGGTGACATCGGAGGATTAATTAACCGCACTAATCAAGGGATTACTGTGTGTTTAGTTTTGAGAGACGTATGAGGGGAGACATGATACAGATAGGGGTGTACAAAGCATTTCTTAAAGGGGGGAGTGCACACACACAAAGTGAGTGAATGAGTGAGTGCTCAAAATTAATGACTTATTTGGAATCAAAATGAATTGCATCTTAGAAAGCTTCAGTTGTATTTTATTTCCAATTTATAGGCAAAGAATCAAATTTGCACAAATTAATCGTATGTATAAAGACATATATATATAAACATTCCTAAGCCAGCCAAAACTGCTTTTGAGTTTGGAGTTAATAACATGTCCTGGTAAGGTCCATGAAATAACTGAAATTCCATATTGACATCAAGATTTGGGTAAATGCTACAAAGTTATCAATTTTTTAAATTTCTTTTTCAAATACCTTTAATACCTAAGTTTGGACAATTTAGAGGTCACTTTTTCTCACTAGTGACTGATGGGATAACTAGTGGACATAATAAAATACTACTGGATAAGGATGAAGGAACACAAGATGGCATCCTCCACATGTAATGTAAACAATGACAAAGGAGAAATTCATAATGTCAACCAGACTGGTGCACGAAAGAAAAATACCAATAAATATGGAAAACACGAGCTAATAGTTAAAGAGAATGATAAAACATTAGAATGCGAGATATGTAACTGCTGGTTTCACATCAAGTGCGAGAATATTCCTGATCAGGTCCATAAGTTTATGATGGAAGAAGACACAGGACACCAGCTACATTGGAACTGCAGTTTTTGCAAAAGAGGGTGTAAATTATTGCTTGTGCTGTGTTCCCCCACCCAAAACCCCCCATTCCCACGGTGGTCCCTCCAGATTGTAGGAGGGGTTGAGGGGGTGAAATCACTTCAAGCAATAATTTACTCTAATGGCGATGGTCACATTTATCCTAAACAACAGGAAACCAATGATTTTAGCATGTTTTGGTGGAAAAAACACAAAAATTGAGGTGGCGCCCCTATTCTGACCCGTTACCATGAAATTTAATGTTGATAAGTGCAAGGTTATGCATATTGGGCCAAAAAATCCAGAATTTGAATACAATATGAATGGAATTCGGATTAAAAATGATGATAGAGAAAGACTTGGGTGTCACTGTGACTAATGAACTTAAACCCTCAAATCACTGTATGGTAAATTGGTAATCAGAAATAAAGCAAATGCTAGACTCAATCTCATGCAGACACACATTCAATACAAATCACCCAATATTATAAAGCAATTATACATTTCATATGTGAGACCCCTCCTTGTACACTGTATTCAATTTAATAGTCCCTATTTGATACAAGATATTGAAAAACTGGAAAAAGTACAGAAATGAGCAACAAGAATGATTCCATCTCTAAAACAATTGACATATAAGGAAAGACTGGCGTCTTATTCGTCCTCATTTTAAAAACGTTTGTTTGTTTTTTCTGTTTAAGGTGCTTTCAACCCTGCTGGATTATTGACACCATTTTTTTTTTTTTTTGTAGAGAAAGGTGGTGAAAGAAGTAGTAGAAGGAAGAAAGATTAGGGCATTGGTTTCTGCCCTATGTAGGAGAATTACGACTTCTGACTGATCGAGGCCTGTGGTGTAGTGGATAGCATATCTGACCGGCAATTGGAAGATCCTGGGTTCGATTCCCGGGCGGGTACCTCATTTTTCATTTGTTCGTTATTTCTCTTCCTCGTGTGCAGAACGCTCCTCTATACTTACGTCGTTTCTATACATTAATATACTGCGTGGTCATTGCAGTTATATATATATATATAATATATATATATATATATATATACTGTTTATAACAAGATACGAAACTTCGTCCACTCTTGCGTTACCGTTTTCTTTTTTACCATCTAGTGTTTGGGAAGTGAATTATCGCGAAAAACGTTGTAAATTTAAATTATAGGTAAAACTTTACAAGACACCCGCATTGTCATGAAACATGCTACAGTAACGAAACATATATCAATCGATAGAACAGAAAAAATGGTGCAAGCAGCTATGTATCATTTTGAAAATATTAGAAAATAACAAAGTTATGAAACTTTGAAGCAATGTCATTTTTAGCGACATTTAGGGGCAGTTTGAGATATATCTAGCGACATCTGCCAATATTTTTAGCAATTATGGTAATAAAAATCCACTCTAATAGACAGAGTTTATTTCCACAACAGTTTCGACGCCCACTGGCATCCTCTTGGGTGGATACAGCATTCGTTTTTCTGTATCCACCCGAAGAGGATGCCAGTGGGCGTCGAAACTGTCGTGGAAATAAACTGTCTTTTAGAGTGGGTTTTTATTATCATAATTTGATCTTCACGTAGAAAAGTGAAGTTTTTTGCATTTTTAGCAATTAATGGTATATCTAGCGACATTTGGCAACCCCTTAGTTGCCACACCGTTCAATTACTCCATTAGGTCAGATCTGGTCAGTTTGTGTTTTGTTGTTGAGGCGTAAAGATGGATTATTGTGACATGTCAGTTACTGTGTTTTTTGATAAGTTTCGCTCTAAGGATAAGGAGCTATTTAAATTTTGTGTTGAACATAAGTTACTATTGAGCGAATGCAGTGGCGTATCAAGGAAGGGGCGAGAGGGGCGACCGCCCCGAGGGGCGGAAAATTACTGTCAGGCGGGCGCAGTATGCAAAATTTTGGGTTTTTGTGTTTTAAAATGCAACCCTCCAAAAAATTATATCTCATCATTGTCGCGCGTTATTTGTGTACAAAATATCCATGGTTTTGATGAAAAATCATCATTAAATGCTATACATGCCACCTCAATGCCACTATTTCCACAAATAGTTGCGTTAAATTTTCACATCGGAAAGGTTGCCAGCCCTATTTTTCAGACTTTCCCTATATTATTTAGATTAGGCTTTGCATTCTTTGAGCTTTGATGATGTTAATAATTAATGGTTGTTTTATTTTGCAGATACCCTACTGAATTAGCAAACATGAGCAAACGACAGAGACTGAGTGGTGCTGCATACAAGAATCTTCGCGAAAAAAAAGAGGAGGAAGGCAAGCGTGCTGCTAAGCGATTTCATCAGTTAATGGGATTCTCAGACACACCTTCAGTGCCTTCTGGGAAGCAAGGAGATCAACCGCAATGTGATATATCTTTAGAGATAGATGTTCAAGCGGCAACTTCAAGTGAACCCCCAAATAATCAGGATCAACCCTCATCTACATCACAAAGTCACCCACCCACCCATCACCCACAGAGTCTGTTTAACGATTCTGGCAACTGGCCCGTTCCAATGACGGACAATTTGAGAATCGAACTCATTAAACGTGGACCATCACATTTGAAAACATGAATGGACCCTTTCCAGCTGATTCAAACAATAGGTCAATGTCAAAAGTTTGGTATTTCAAAACTTTGGAAAATGGCGAAAAAATTGAAAGGTCATGGCTAATCTTCTCACCTTCAAAATGTAGTTGCATTGCTTTTGCTGTCGTCTCTTCAACAACATCTCCAGTGCATTTGGAAAAGAAGAAGGATTTTTTGCCTGGAGGAAACTGAATCCAAGAGTACCTGAACATGAAAACAGTTCATATCATACCCGATGCTTTGAACAATGGAAAGAGTTGTCTATGCGCCTTCAGTTGAATGCTACAATAGATAATGCACATCAGTTGCAAATAAAACATGCTACTGCTAAGTGGAAAGAAATACTGAGACGAATTTATGACTGCATCATGTTCTTGGCAAAACAAGATCTTGCATTCCGAGGGCACTGAGAGAACTTAAATGAAGAAGCTGGGCTAGCTGGCAATTCTGGAAACTTTTGGAGTTAATAAAACTAATGGGCAAATATGACCAGTAATTAGGGAACATCTTACAAAAATACGAATGACTGACAAGATATCCACTACATATTTGTCACCTAACATTCAAAATGAGTTCATCACACTAATCGGCTGTAATGTTCGAAAATGTATAATTGATAATGTGTCTAGTGCAAAGTACTTTGCAATAATTTTCGATAGTACACCAGATATATCGCATATTGATCAGATGTCTCAGGTAATTCGCTGTGGTCGATTAAAGATGGTAATGTAGAGGTGAAGGAATCCTTCGTTGATTTTATTAAGTTAGAGGGGAAGACTGCTGAGGCAGTTACTGATCTCATTGTCACTAAGCTCCGTGAGGATGGGCTGGATATCCAGAATTGTTATGGTCAAGGGTATGACAATGCTGCTACGATGGCAGGTATTCATCTTGGAGTTCAACGCAGAATTCTTGATGTTAGCAAACACGCTGTTTTCATTCCTTGCAATAACCACTCGCTGAACTTGGCTGGAGTTCATGCCGCGGGACTGAGTCCTAATGCTGTAACTTTCTTTGGAACAATTGAACGAATTTTCGTCTACTTTTCTTCCTCTACTCATCGTTGGGATGTCTTAACAAAACATTCCAAAATCACTGTCAAGCGAGTCTCTGATACGCGGTGGGTGCTAAGTATGATGCTGTTTCTAGTCTTAAGAAGAACTTGACTCACGTTGTTAGTGCCTTGGAAGAACTGAGTGAAGGGGTCTCCGAAAATCTGGACACAAAGGGCGATGCTGAAGCTCTGTTGACCTCCATCATGTCATACATATTCATTGTGTACTTATTTTTCTGGGATCCAGTGCTGAAAGAAATCAATGATGCTCAGCTATATTTTCAAAGAAAGGGACTTGCTTTGGACCAGTGTGCATTAAAAATGAACTCTTTATCCGTGTTTTTAACTAATGAACGAGAGGCAGTAGTATCAAACGCTGCAGATGCCGCCGAAGAGTTCTGTAATGAAATGGATATCAGTATAGACCGCAGAGTCAGGAGACGGAGAAGAATGCCTGGAGAGCAAGCTCGTGATGCTGGATTGACCGTGCAAGAGGATATACGCAGAGAATTTTTTGAAATCATGGATCGTTTATTAACAGAAATTGAAAAACGCACAGTTTGTCTTAAAAACATGAATGATCGCTTTGAATTTCTGTCTCCTTCGTACCTTTTGAATCAGTCCAAAGATGAAGAAATTAATACCAAGGTCAATAATTTTTCTTCCATCTACAATGACATTAATCCAGGAAGTCTACTGGAAGAAATAAAGCGTTTGCGCAGACATTTGCTCAGTTTCGAAAGCATAAGCGTCGACGATGATCCAAAGAACTGGGATATGTTAAAACTACTTCAGTGGATCGTTAAATGGGATTTAGTACACTAGCGTAGCTAGAGGGGGGCGGGGGGGGGCGGTCCGCCCCGGGCGGCACTTTTTGAGAGGCGGCACTTTTGGTCTACTGCAATGAAAAAAAAAGGGTTTTTTTATGTCGGGACAGTAGAAGGATACAAGACGCCAGACACAATTTTATTTTTCCACGAAAACACTGCTTACTTCGTTAATTTCCGACAATGGTAAGGATTGTGTTCGTTATTTTATTTATTTGTCGGGTTCGAAATCCCAGCTGAGCCGTGAACGGCCAAATTCTAAAGGGCAAGTTCTACCTAAAGCCCAAGTTAAACTAAATTAAAACTTACGGATTTGAGATCCTATTAGGTCCTACCTCAGGGTAACCTCAGGGTTGCTGACTCGATGCGGGCCTACCTTAGACCTTAAATTACATGAACTTAAAGTAAACAAAAGGGTACTATTTGTGGTCTTCTTCTGAACCTTGCAACAACAACGCAACCTGGACTATTGCACGATGCAACAATCATGTATCTAAACAACCAAACTGAATTGCAAGAGAGCTCTCTATCAAACCACACCTTTACGTACGACCTTCCACAAACGAGTAGAAAAGACGCGCAGCGTCCCAAAATGATGCCAACAGTGTGACCAAACAATGATGCCACAAGAGCTCAAAAATGCTAGCTCTAAATTAAGTTAATTTTTCACTAACCTTACAATTATGAGATGGATATATATACACACACCTTAACTTAATATATATACAAGCAATGCTGCATCAATCAGCTTAATCATCGTATCGCCTTGGGACAACAATGGTTCTTCCTCTAGATTTTCTAACACTCCCACCGAAGAGGCATTGTTGTCATTACCTTCTGCAAGGTTAGCCAAGCCTTCTTCGTGAGGCTGTAACTCAAATGTTTCATCTTGACTATCTGTGTTTTTGCTGATTTCTAAAGCATAGAGTTTTTGTATAGGTCTCTTTAACTTTCCTCCTGAAGTCTTTACCAGTGCAGACCTAACTAAATTGTCTTTGCCAACAAACACTCTTCAATTATGCCAAGCTTCCAGCATTGCCTTGGTCTTTCATCCCCAATCATTACCACTTCTCCCACCTTGATACAATTTGCATTGGAGCCCTTTACCTTGCCTGATGGGTAATAATTGAGTTCTGGCAAGTATTCCATCTGCCACCTCTTCCATAACTGATCTTGTAGCTCTTCAAGGTACCTGAACCGTCTGGTTAACTCTCCTTGAGTGCTCTGGATGGGCTGCAAGTCTTCTGGCACACTGGGGTTTGATGTTAATCGTTTACCACAAAGAAAATGATTTGGTGTCAATGGCTCTGCATCCTGCCTACTGTTGTAAACAAAAGTGATAGGCCTACTGTTCACCATTGCTTCTACTTCACATAAACAGTAGAGAATTCTTCTTTGCTCAAATGAGCATTAGCTAAAAGTTTCTTTAATGGACACTTTACACTTCTCACTAGCCTTTTCCAAAAAAATCCCTCCCCACCATGGTGCTCTCTCAACAATAAACTCCCACTGTACCCCTTGGTGTGAAAAGTAGGATTGGAATCCTTCCTCTTTTAGCAAGGACCAAATTTCTTGGAGTTCCTTTGCAGCCTTTTTGAAGGTTTTTGCATTATCCGATATGATTTTATTTGGGAAACCCCTTCTGTTCACAAACCTTTTAAAGGCCAAAAGAAATACATCACTACTTAAGTTGCTTACCAACTCCAAATGGATTGCTCTGGTGGTAGCACAGGTGAAAAGACATATATAACCTTTGTTAGACTCCCCTCGCTCATACACATAGACTGGCCCTGCAAAGTCTACTCCCACTACATCAAATGGGGCAGTATAGACACACCGTTCTCTTGGAAGTGGAGCCACCTTTTCATAATAAGGCTTTGCACTCCAACGCTTGCAAACCACACATTTATGCAAGACCTTTTTCACTACTTGTCTAATTTTGAGAATCCAAAATTGTTGTCTAATCTCTATTATCACTTCTCTAACTCCAGCATGTAACAGCTTATGATGAGTATCCAGGATCAAAAGGTCCACAAAGTGCCCCCCAGAAGGTAGCAAAATTGGATGTCTTTTCTCCTCTGGAAGCCCAGAAAACTGTAGTCTACCTCCTACTCTCAATAAATCCTGATCCAAAAACACATCCAAACCCTTGAGCGCAGAATGTGTTGGTAGAACCTGTAATGGATGGCTGGTGAGCAATTCTCTCTCTTCACCAAATTTTTTCTTCTGCATATATACCACCCAGTATTTCCTGGCTTGCTGAATCTCATTACTGTTCAGAATTCCTTCCCTTCTTGTTTCTCCCTTAATGTTGTTGGTAAATCTATATATCCATGCTGTCACTCTTAACAATCTTTTCAGACTGCTAATGTCCTCAAGCCTCAATATGGGGTCCTGCTGCATAACTTGACAACTGTTCACAGCGCATTTTCTCACCTCACTCACCCATGCTTCTTCAGCCTGGCATTCTCCTACAATAGGCTGATTAGAAGGCCAGTTTTCACTTCCAAGTTTTAGCCACTCTGGCCCATTCCACCACAAACTTGATTGTGAAAGATCTTTCACCGAAATTCCTCGTGTTGGTAAATCAGCGGGGTTTTGGATGCCTGGACAATGCTTCCATTGCTTGGGATCTGTGTGCGCTTGAATTTCCTCCACCCTATTGGCAACAAATGGTTTCCATTTCCTTGCCTGACTTCTTAACCAGTGCCAAACTATAGTGGAGTCTGTCCAATAATAGCTTGGAATTTCATAGAGGGCCAAAGACTTTCGCACTGTAATTGCAAGCCGACTAGCAATAACGGCACCCATCAATTCCAACCTTGGAACAGAAAGCCTTTTCAAAGGTGCTACTCTACTCTTTGCAGCAACCAACCTGCAACTTACTTCTTCTTGCAATGCGCCTCTTATATAAATACAAGTTGCATAGGCTTCCTCACTTGCATCACAAAAGATGTGCAGCTCCAAATTGTCTGGACTATTGTTCAACTCTCCAAAGTACCATCTTGGGATTTCAATGTCTCCAAGATGTGCCAATTCTTTGAACCAATATTTCCACCTTACCACCATATGATCAGGTAACTCTTGGTCCCAACCAAGTCCAATTTCCCAGAGGCTCTGAAACCAAATTTTTGACTTTATCACAAATGGAGCCAGGAATCCAAGAGGATCAAAGACCTTCGAAGCCAAACTAAGAGCTGTACGTTTTGTCCACCTTGTCTCATTCTCGGCCAGCTCTACTAAAGATTTCCCATTGAAGGTAAACAAATCATCATCTTGCTGCCAAACGATGCCTAGCACCTTTGCGTCTATTGCCCACAACTCCTTAATACCAGAATCCTCAATACTTTCTGCTGCATCAGGTACTACAGAGGAATGACTCATAAACTCTTGTAATTGCGAATGATTGGTCTGCCATTTTCTGAGCTCCATGCCAGCCTCCCTCATTATAGCTCTAGCCTCCATGAATATCTGTTTAGCCATTTCTGTATTATCCACGGAACATAGCAAATCATCAACATAAAAATTTTTCCTTATGTGTTCAATAGTGTTAGGATAGACTTCAGAATATTTCTTAAAATGGTACTGCATAGTAGCTGCCAACAGAAATGGACTAGAGCTGAGGCCAAACAACACTGACTTCATTCTATATGCTTGAACCTTAGGTTCATTTTCCAACAAGTCTTTCGTATCCACCCACAGATACCTTACTGCATCTCTGTCCTCTGGTTTTAACTTTATCCGCAAAAAGCTTGCTTCACATCTGCAGTCAATGCTACTCTACCAAACCTGAATCTCAGTAACAAGGAAAATAAATCTGCATTTAAATTTGGCCCAGCATCCAAACAGTCATTCAAGGACACACCACCTTTGTCCTTGGCTGAGCCATCAAAAACTACCCTCAGTTTGGTGGTAGTTTTGTCTCGCCGTACCACTGCATGGTGTGGCAGATAATGTGCCTCCTGGCTCACCAGCTCACCTTGCACCCTTTCAGCATAGCCCTCCCTTACATAACTTAGGATGGCCTCATCGTATTCAATTAACAACTCCTCATTTTTTCTTAGCCTGTACAATGAAGTCTCCAACCTCCGATTAGCTAGCTGAAGGTTTGAACCGGGTTTGCAAGAATCCTTCCATGGTAGGCCAACTTCATAGCAACCATCTCTAAACCCAATCCCTTTTTCAAATGCTCTAAAACATCATTGTTCACTGTACTTGCCTGGTTGTCCTTTATACCAATAGATTCAAGTTCCCAAAACGCTTTCAAATGCCTTTCCAGACCATGGCTGTTCTCCTCAATCTTAACAAAAGAGCCTTAACTTCCATTTCATTGCAATAACTACCATGTAGCATCCAGCCTAGCTTACTTTCAATAGCTACTGGGCCTTGAGATGTACGGACAATATTACCAGTGATGAAGTCCCAATAATAGTCAGCTCCAATCAAAAGACTAATATCTTCTGTTCCCTCAAACTTATTATTGCCCAAATTAATTCCTTTAACTTGCAATTCTTGGACACATGCCATATCTAAACAAGTAGTGACTGGAGCACAAAGTTCCTCAATCTCTACAGCTTGGACCTTGATAGTGGGACTTTGCGGTAACAACCCTTTAACCAGAACTTCTACCTTCTTAAATTTGGTTCGGTTTTGAACGGAACCCCCAAACCCAGAAATTCTTAAATTTTCCCTCTTAAGTTCTTTAAACTTCAATTTTCTGGAAATTCTGGTCTTAATAAAACTACACTGGCTACCACTATCAAACAACACTCTTACAGTAGCTTCTCCCTCATTCCCAATTAATAAGGCTGCAGTTGTTTGCAATAATCCCCCTTTACTTTTACTCCCTTGCATAGCAGTGGCATGTGCCACTGATGTCTCTACTTCTGGGGTAGGCCTACTAAGAGTGTTTTCACACAATAATGGCTGATGCCTACCATGACATTTTTTGCACAAAATTTTAAACTTACAAAACCTTGCTCTATGACCTTTCAAAAAACATTTAAAACATGCTGTGGACTTAGTTACCCTGTCCTTTCTCTCCTCAAAGGGTAAGGCCTCAGCCACCTCACATTTATATGACTTGTGGTTGCCTTCGCAAAATATGCATTCCTTGATTCCCTTTAATTTATTCTCAGAGGAGGCATGTAGAGCTGACACTGTACCTGGGCTATTCCTTTTTGTGGAAACTTTGGTGCTGTGCCTGCCTTTGTCCCTTGTTTACCATCCCACTGTGCAAACTCAACTCCCTCTCGTCTTGCTAATTCTGTGCCTAAAAGACTTAACATCTGCTGAAGGGGGATGTACACATGTTCTGCAGAGTGTCCCCTACTTAATTCAAGCAAAATTGAGCTAGGCAATTTAGACTCCAGTGTAGGAACCAACATTATACCATACTTTTCCATTCCTACACCCAAGTTGTCCAGGGACCTAGTTCTAATTTCAAATTCATCATATAACTGCCGTAACTCCTTGACACTATTAGGATTATTAACAGGAGGTATAGTTAAAAGTGCACGGAGGTGGCTTTTAATTAAGATCTCTGGCTTACCAAACCGTTTCTTTAATATATCCCAAGCCACATTATAATTAGCCTCTGTTAATGCTAATCCTGCTATAGTCTTTGCTGCCTCCCCTTCCAAGAGGGACCGCAAATAATTAAACTTCTCCACGGCACTTAACACTTGACTAGAATGAACTGCTGATTGAAAACTGTCTGCCCATCCTTGCCATTCCTGAATACTCCCAGAAAATGTTTTGAGTACAAGCCTCGGTAATTGAACTACAGATCTGTTAACCTTAACTTCACAAGCATCATTTGTTGAGTGTTGTGTTTCATTATTAGACCTGGTCTCTAACTGTACTGAGCTGCTAAACTCTTTTGCTCGGAGGCCTACGTTAATCATATCATCAATAATCTCTTCAAAGTAAATTATGTTATTTTCTATTTCATCCTCTTCTATAAGAGCCTCAATTTTAACATTTACCTCACTTAGAGCAACCTTTTTAGTTTCTAATATGGCAAGCTTCGCAGTCACTAAGCGTAAATCCTCTTGCTCTATGGCAGAATCTATAGTGGCAATGACCTTTGTAATTAGACCTTTGTAGGCACTTCTCCTTTTTATAAATTTGTTCAATTCAGATGCACTCATCTTCAATGTAAACAACCCTTGGGCTCAATACCAAATGAGCTGAATTGGCAGAAATACTTAACCAAACTGATCAAACGCAAATTTTACTTTCAAATAAACTGAATTGCTGAGTGGGGTACTAACCAAACACCAGTATGGAATACCAAATTTTCCACCCCAGGACCTTAATTCAATAATGACCCAAAATTAACCAAACCGAAAAAATGTAGGCCAAAAAACGACAGACGACTGGCCAAGTTTCGCAATTGGGCGACCAAACTTTACAATAATAACCCAAAATTAACCAAACCGGAAAAAAAGTAGGCCAAAAAACGACAGACGACTGGCCAAGTTTCGCAATTGGGCGACCAAACTTTTTACCCTGGGACCTTAACTCAATAATACTCAACCCGTCTAGGCCTAACTTGGGATACAATTTGCACAATCAGAACTTTGCCGAAAAATGGTCACTGACTCAGTCTTGGGGTAGAAATCCGGTTCTGAAGGACCATGTTATTTTATTTATTTGTCGGGTTCGAAATCCCAGCTGAGCCGTGAACGGCCAAATTCTAAAGGGCAAGTTCTACCTAAAGCCCAAGTTAAGCTAAATTAAAACTTACGGATTTGAGATCCTATTAGGTCCTACCTCAGGGTAACCTCAGGGTTGCTGACTCGATGCGGGCCTACCTTAGACCTTAAATTACATGAACTTAAAGTAAACAAAAGGGTACTATTTGTGGTCTTCTTTCTGAACCTTGCAACAACAACGCAACCTGGACTATTGCACGATGCAACAATCATGTATCTAAACAACCAAACTGAATTGCAAGAGAGCTCTCTATCAAACCACACCTTTACGTACGACCTTCCACAAACGAGTAGAAAGACGCGCAGCGTCCAAAATGATGCCAACAGTGTGACCAAACAATGATGCCACAAGAGCTCAAAAATGCTAGCTCTAATTAA